>VSWD01000011.1:28192083-28212169 GCA_033119305.1 Pinctada imbricata | reverse complement strand
TCTAGCAATCCTTAGCTATCCGTAGCTATCCGTACTCGATTCGTATCAACCCGTAGCAATCCGTAGCAATACGTACTGGAGTCGTAGGTTCATGGTTCATCGAACAATTTGCGTCCCGACTCGCCACGGATAGACCTTTTTGGAGTCGTAGCGGAATCATGGCTCAATCCGTGAAAGTGTGAAGGGGGCTTTAGTAGACTATATATACACTCATGATCAATTAACACGGGAAGCCTGTCAAATTAGGACATATTTCATCTGAATACAGAAATCAAAACTAATACACAGTGATTTTTGTAACAAACAAGGGTTGCAAAATAAAATTGCACATAAAAGTGGAGCTACTGCCATGGCAAAATCCCCTAAAAATTAATTCCAATGCAACGTCGCTATAACGTCGATTTTCATTGGTTGTTTTCTCCTTAGTTACGGCTGTAAAGGCTTTGAGGTTGCTAACTTCACATTTCGCCTTATGTTCACAAAAATATAGATTGCATTAGAATGGGAATAACTACAGTACGTACCAGGAGATTCACAACGAGATCGCGTTGATGGAGTAAGCTTACTCCATAATTCCCCAGGGTAATTTCTCTTTCTTCCTCCTTGCCCCCTTTGTTTACTCCATCGAAAACGCCATGCCCGCCGAGGATTTCCTCCAAAATACAGCGCGGGCCTTTATGGGCGGAGCTTAGTGGATCGAAGGCGGAGTTAATATGAATGCGTAATTCCCTCATCATCGGCTAAATTCGCGATCTTTTAATGACACGCTTCTTGTTGAATGAGGGAACAAAAAGATATTAGTACAGTATTCTAATTCTTTCTATTGTGATTTCTGCTTTCTTGTTTGACTTTCATTCTATGGATTTTAATGAGATATTTATAACGTTAATCAATTCACAAATTGATAATTTGAAATAAAAAACCTAATGGATGTAATTTACATGTACATGAATTGTCATGGCAAACTGATCGGGCAGGGCGGGGCTCAGTTTCATCTGGTCATCAGTAGCGTTTACTTTTCACCAGCTGATATCAGCTTCCCGGTATAAAAATGACATGTAATGAGTATATACTCTAATTACTAATGTACGCACAGTCTCTCCTACCGTAAATAATTTTAACTCGTCTCATTAATTGAATTATCCCCGCCCGGTCAGTAAGTGCACATGAAATCGATTAAAAAATCTTTAAACCCATACAAATATTAAATAACGTACATTATTATAAGCAACTATCAAGAGTTACTTAATATTAGACAATGCTTACAATATCTACAACATCTTCATTCTTTTTTTGTATTAAAACAGTCACAGATATATTCAACACTTGTGAGAAAAGGGTCAAAGTACAAAAGTACAAATGTACCGTAAAGGTTCTCCCAGATAAACATATTATTATTAATTATTTTACTCCGATTCAGTGGAGCATCATTACATGCAGGTCTATTTTCTTTTTGATTTTGACGTGTGTCGACTTTTCGATTATTCACTGACTGTTCCGATTTTTCTCATATCAATTATACGGGAGAATTGATTAGACTCTGAATAGTCTGATAGAGAATTTTAATCTTAATCTATAGTAATTAAATATTTTGCTTTACGTCCTAAACTTTTCCTAAAAGGTATCCTCCCGCCAGGCATGAAAACACATAAACACATGATCAATATGAAGATATTTGGAGAGGATGACTGAAAACATAAAAGATAAAAAAGAGATGTATTATGCTGACTTTATTTTTTTATATATAAAAACCACTATTATCACCTAAAATTAATGATAGTACAGGCAATTTTACGGAATTTAAGATAATATACTGATTTATTAACCCTCCTCCAATGCATGTTTGTGTGCGCGTGTTTTTTTTTTGAGCGCCCGCGGACATAGAGCAAAAGAGTTAGTTACCGTACTATGGCCTTTCTTTGTCAGTAAACTACATGACTGTGCATGTACATTCAGTTGAAAATCAATAAATGAAGAATTTTCTAGATCCGCCCGTGTTAGTTGACTTGTAAACCCGTGAACTCGTTAGTACAGTCATGGAAAGAGAAATTAATTATTGCAACCTGTTTCACCATTCGTACTGTTTAAAGTGGGAAATTTTACTCAATACATACATGATGTGCCAGTAATATGTCTACTAGGTGAATAACAATTGGCTTCAAACCGTTGCAAACTATACAAAAGACTTCCTGAGACATGCGCATGTGAAGTACACGTGTCAGTTATTTGTACATTAATAGCCTATCTGTAGATCGGCTGGTTATTCAAACTACATACGAACCGCAAACTGTCGTTGTAGGTATTGTACTTATAAAACTTTAAAGTTTACATAATGGTTAGATAAAGATATCTATTATCTCAAAACTTAAAAAAAAAATATGAGAATAAATTTTCAAAAAAAATAATAAATAAATAAATAAATAGATAGATAAATAAATAAATAAATGAATAAATAAATAAATAAATAAAAACTTGCGAATAATAATGAATTTTATGATTTACATTGTTTTCAAAATGTTACAAAATGTACCATTTTTCTTTGTGACTCTATTTTCTTTACATTGAATTATCAATAGCCGAATAAACATCCGGTGGTGTCAATCATACATCACATAATATGACCGCGCCTTTGAATTTCCGTTGTTGAGAAATTTCCTGCGGGTAGTCCCCGAGCCCTCATCTGTTTTAGGGGATAGTATAAATTCCTTGCAGTCCTTCCCTTGCTCGCCTGATACTTTAGTTTATGGATGAACCCTAGTATAAGGTGAAAATCTCAAAATCTGCCTGCATGTCTTTCACCGAAATTAAAGAGAAAAGCTCTCTTACAGATGCTCTTGTCACTCATTTCCTTATCTTTTTTCCCCGATTCGTTCAAAGATTCCCTATATAAACCTATTATGTAAAAAGATAAAAATTGAAATACAGAAAGAAATAAATAAAAAAAAAAACCCATTTATTTATATTCCAAGTTTCGCGGATAAATTTACAAACAGAAAAAAAGCAAATGAACACAGTCATTCAATCTTACTAGCAATTAATTCGAGAGAAGCAAAGTCTCGCCCTATCAAATGGTCGGGTATGGCGTTCCACTTGCGTATACTTTTTTGCCCTTTCAACGAGTGAAAACGGCCATGATATATACGAGAAAAACAGAGAAAATATGCTCCAGATTGCAGTTTTGTATTCAATTTTTTCGAGAGGACCGTATTCTCCCCGACTCGGCACTTAGTGCCTCGATCATTACAATCCCACTTTCCCCTTCTGGACCCGCCCCTGATGCTAAGATAGTCAAGAGACCTCAGATTTGTTAATGCTGCTTTTTCACTTCGTATTTTATGTACTTGAAAATTATTGTTAAATAACATAATCTTCTCTGTCCTTTCTATAATAGGATAGGAGAAGCTTCTTTTTTTACGTCTTTATTGCTTTCAGTTTTACATGTAAATTTGTTTTATTTAATGATTCTTAAATTCTTTTTGCATTATTATGTGTCTGTAGTGTAGATGTGCATCTGATATTTTGTGTGAGCCCCTGTCCCCAGGGTTGGAAAATGGATGTCAATTTAGTGAATTTAACAAAACAGCCAGTAGAGCTTCAGTCTCATCAGAGATTTCTGGTAATCAGATTGGTGAATGAACATTCGATTGTTAAACGTCTTCAAATTCAATAGCATCATTTAAGACCTCATAAATTAACAGCATGGACCAGACATGCACGTTTCGGGTACTAAACCCTCGTCAGTGATCCTAAGTCTAAACAATGTAATATGGCCAAAAAGTATGAAAATTATTATGTTCAAAAAATTGTACCAAAAGACGTAGCAGAATGGGTGGGATATGATGATATCAGTGTACAGTAAACGCATCTGTCATAAACCTGAATAAAGCATTCGCATTTTAGTGAATACTAAAGGGGGTGGACATGGTGAAAGGGAGGTTGGAGGAAGGGACGAGAGGAGGTAGGGGGTAAGGACCCCCTTAAATTTGTCATAATACTAGTACCAGGACAAATGTAAGAATATAGAATGAGGGAACCAATAAGTCTTAAATGGAGGAATTTCTCTGATTTTATAAAGTTTACTACAGATTTTGTTTTTACTTCGACACTATCAAGAGGAAGACAGCCCCAACGCGTGATTACTCTTTGAAAGCGGAATTTCTCTTTTAAGCGTTGCATTATTATTTTAAAAGCTGAAAAAAAGAACATACTGTACGATTCTCATTGAATCGTCTAGTTTAAACGCTTCTCATTAACCTGAATAAGGACTTCGCATTTTATACTTTAGGGGTTGGATAGGGTGAAAAGGAGGTTGGAGGAAGGGAGGAGAGGAGGGAAAGAAGGGATGGAGGGAAGGGGAGGGAGAAGTTAAGGACCCCTTGAAATTTGTCCTTATACCTAGAAAAATGAAAAAAAGTTTGGATTTTGAATAAAGGACCGAATATCGCCCACCCTTCCCTATAACAAGTGCGGATCGGGATGGGTGGTTTAGGGACCCCCTGAAATTTGTCATATTACCCGGAAATGTAAGATTTGGGAAGGAATAAAGAATGACCGAAACCCCCCCCCCCCCTTTCCCTCTCCTCTGCTTCGAATCGAAAATCGTTTATCACTTTCATTATTAATCTGACATATAGAAAAGGAACATAAACATTATAACGTAAGCCTGTTCGATTACAAATGAGGCTGGAGCTCCCTCACTTTTTGGTGTTGGTTTCTTGAATCGCTTCCGAAAACTGATTTTTTTTTTCTTTTTAATTTTGCAAAAAATGTATATGAGGTTCAAGAACGGAGTAACTCGAAACTGTAATCTAACCCTTATTTACTGATAATGAAACAGGAACAGGTAAGGCACGGTCCATTTGATATTCGGGGGGGAGGGGGGTGTGCTCGAAAAAAATAATTTTGCTCTGAATTTCAATGAATAAAATGAATTTGCTTATGGTATGACAGAAGAAATAATCTTGCTCTTACAAGTAATCTGAATTTGAAGAATTGATATAAAATTTCGCTTCAAATTCCGGAAATTTTTCCGGCTTCGCTCGCCGCAGTTTTCAATTCATATTACAAAAATTGCGTCCTTTATCAGGAGACAATTCCATGGGTATCGCATGTTCATTCATATGCATCATTGATTAATAATGATGCGCCACTAAAAAGAGAAATTCCGCTTTCAAAGAGTAATTACGCGTTGGGACTGTCTTGCTCGTGGTATAGTGTCAATTTAAGGAACTACAAACTGTAGGATATATAGAATCACACAATTGGCACATCTTCAGGTAAACGATCAAATACCTTATAAAGAAAAGACCAAATGGGGACGGGGGGGGGTGAGGACCCCTGAATAATATAAAGTCTTAATATTTGTATCATCGTCTGTTTGCTTTTTTTAAAATTTATCTTTTGCTTGTCAGCTTATCTGTATACAATTTTCTTTGAAGCTGGGCTCCCCCCCCCTCCTTTCTGAAATCCTGGATCAACCACTGGTACATGTATATTATAAATGACCTGCGACCCCAGAAACATAATGCATGTGCATACATGATGATGTACGTGCCTGAGGTAGTAAATAGACATTGTTTTGACTGTATTGTCTATATTTTTTTTCATATTTCATCTAAAAAGTGAGGGAGCAGGGGTGTACGCTGGTTCCTGCTTGAGATTTTCAGCTATTACTGATAACGGATTATAAGAATTGCTGAAAAATTAACAAAGGTCTATACTTTCGATGCCTTCTAAAATATGCTTCCGTGATAAAAAAATAGCGTTCAAACACGATAGAATTAAAAATAACTATCAATGAATTAAACATTTAATTTACTTGGTATCGTACAGCATTAAATTAAATTTTATACGTAAGTGTGCAATCGTTTACATGTATATGTAGGCCTTTCAACAAACGCTAGGTGTCGACTGAGAGTAACGACAACTCGAACCCAAAGTGTCAGAATCGGAACCTTTCGCGCTTCTTCATAAAAATGTAGCGCAAAAATAACTTCAAATCGTGAATTTTCTTATTTATTTACCTCTTTTGGGTTGTTGGACAAAGTTGGTAGGATTGAGTATAATACTTTAATTTGTTTCATGTACTAAAGACAATAAAAAGACAGAGAAAGATAGCACAAAATTGCACATCAGATTTTTAGACCGAGTTGCAAATGTTCATGTGGTAATATATTGGAAGGGAGATAACTCTTTAATAATATCTGTAAAAATCGAGACCCTTTAAACTATGAAACGAAGTGAAAAGTAACGAAATGAAACGAAAAACAAAATTACAAATTTTACCATTTAATCATTCGCTTACGATATAACTGTGGTAATTTTTCCCTTGCACACACTATGTGCCTCGGGAACTGCGAGTCAAAGATCAGTACGTCTTATACATATTTTATAATCTACATTTCAGATCTGTAAAAGACTATCTAATAGCTGACAAGGTTAAATCTAGGCATAGATGTAACCGATTTCGTTAAATTCTGCTTATATAAAGGGGGAAGGTGGGCATATAAGTATTCACTAAAATTTGTATCCCGAACTTCTCAGTTTAAAATAAAAATAAAAAATAAAAAAAAATACAGATATACCTGTATGTGTTAAGATAAATATCACGAGTTAGGAACAAAAATACATGTACATGTAATATGTCGATAATAAGTATGCATAACGAAGACAGCATCAAAAGTAGCGGGGAAATAACGAGAATAAATGAGAGAGAGAGAGAGAGAGAGAGAGAGAGAGAGAGAGAGAGAGAGAGAGAGAGAGAGCATGCCTATTCATAACAAAAAATTATTTCAATATTACACACTTTTATAAAAAAAAAATGTGACGGCAATTACCCCCACATAGAGATTTCAGCTTTACTGCTCATACAAGAGGAACTGCTGTAATCACCCCTCGTCCACAATCTGTAAAACAAATCATATCTGCATGATTCAGTTTCAATTGGAGGGCGTTGGCCGCCGGCCGCCTATGCCGTGCTTGAAAAAGGTTTAAGGGAGGAGGGATGGAGAGAAATTGTTAAAGAACACATGAAAAGTGAATAATGTTTGAAAATTGTTTGTGTTATGGATATACATGTATTGAAATTATTTTGTAATTCAACCATTCGCCAATTAAAGAGGTAGGGTATACCCAGCCCGCGTTCTAAATGTTAAAATCTGTGAATATGCTTAATATGCATATGGAGAGAGCGCCTTCTCTCCCCCCCCCTTTCAATCAAAAGTTATTGATTTGGATAAGGCCAACGGGAACTTTCGCGCATCCGATTCAGATTTAATTTACAATACATTTCTGCATTCTATCATATCAATAGGGGGTAGAGGGGGATTTTTAATTTTAAATTTTGATTTTGAATATATGAATATTATGCAATGGAGATCGTAATTGATAAATATTGACCATCTTTTTGTAACATTAAAAACAAAACATTCACTGACTTTCGCTTTCGCTCGCCAGTTTTTAACCACTTAAATGTATATGATCATTTCATAACAATACGGCTTACCGATGTACCCTTTCTCCCTAAAGAGTAATAGAGGGTAGATAAAAAAAATTCTACCCCAGACGCAGCAAAAAGACTGCTCGCTCGTATTCGCTCGCCTACATCACTTAATTTAGCATAAATATATAATTCATTTGAAGGTCACAAATAAAGGACTCCAGAGGGAGAAATGAGAAACATGTACGTCCCTTCCCCCTTTCTGAAATCCTGGTTCCGCCACTGATCCATTTCTAAAAGCGTGAGTGTAGGCTGTGGTCTACATTTTCTTTTTCTCGGTATTTGATAAATTTATACATCGCTGTATACATTTTTATGAGTTTTAATTGTATAAACTTATATTCAAAATATGTCACCTAAAGTCCGCTCGGCACTTGAAAGCGTGGATCAAGAGCTAGGGGGATGGGTTAGGGAGGGGGATCAGTCCGAACCCCGCCCCCCCCCCCCTTTGAATTTACAAAAAAGTAAGATATGTTTTTCCAGCTTATATACAAAATCATAAGTGATGATGAATCGGCAGAGCCTTCATAGTGTCCTTAGTTTGACCATCCAATGCGATTTTATCGATTTACGCAGATTTGTTCCAAGACAATGATGACTTCAGCACTTCATATGTGTTATTATTAATACATTTGACTACTTTTAAAATGACGAAATACACTTTTTATGATAAAAGAGTCAGGTTTTGCTTATCCATATATTTATTTTTTCAGGCACAGGGTTTCAGTGCCTCTCCTTTTCTAAAAAAAGACAGAAAAGTTTACTTCTTTCAAGTGAAAAGACTTGATGGGCTATATATTTTTTTGCAGTTCAGATTTGGTAACTCCTTTTACATCAGAACAACCTTGAAATAGAAGACTTCCCTGTACATAGCCGTTTAGTGGTTTGTTTATCAAGAATATGCGAGGGGCGGGACGCCTGTCATTTTACATTATTTTAGACAATTCATCTTTAAACCTTTTCATAAAGATTCGTTCTTTAAATCACGTCACTTTGTAATCAATTGTTGAGAGCCAAAATCGATAAAGTTTCGAGCGATAATCGATTATTTGCGATAATCGGTTCCCACTTTTGGACACCACCATGAATATGAAAAAAAAAATCGTTTTCCAGTCCCTATTTTGAGTCATTAACCGTTCTTACCTGATCCAGAATGTTCTGTGACTCTATTTGTATATACGTATACGTAATGTCTTTTTCTGACTTTAAATTTTGAGAAAATTTTAAGTGAGAACATGACTACTGGTAGTCATGAAATTTTCTCAAAATTTAAAGTCAGAAAAAGACAGTAAGTTCAAGTTTTTTTCTTCAGTTTTTTTCCAAACCATGTGTTGGATAGGCTGACAAACCCAACCCCCTCTCCCTCTAAAAAAACTTTTCCTGGAGAAGAAAGAAAAAACGTTTCTTAAGGTTCTTACATCAATAAAAATAAAAAAAAGCAACGTACTTAATCGATGTTTTTGACAAATTTTACTCGGCTTTAAACTAACAAAAAAAGAAAAACATCGTAAGTTTACTGCATGATGTCGACCAGTAATTGCTCAGTGAACTATGGGATGGGAAAAAACCTACCCCCCCCCCTTTCTAGTTTTCCCTGCATGTAGCTGTATCATAAATAAAAGAGGTTGTTTTCAAAGTGAAGAATCATGACGATATGGACATTTCTTTTACACATGTATAGAAAGAAGGGAGGAGATCTCCAACAAGACCCCGTTGCAGTATCAACAGTAAAACACCAAAACACCCGATGCAAAAACACAAAAGACGAGTACAGCACGAGACGGAAAAGAGACACACGACATGTAAACATCAAACACAAAAGACTACACATAAACCGACGAGACCAATGGGTAACCGGTGCCGACTTTGGACGGCCATCTGTCACGCAAGTAGCAAATGGTGTGGTTATCCTGGATTACGTGCGCACAACCCTCTCACTTCTCCAATTACCCAGAGGTCTCGAAGAACGTACAATTGTGGTGTAAAACAACCTCCTCACTGTAAGATGACATCACACAAACACGACCGCAAAACGCAGAGGCCCCAGAGACACAGATGAATATGTAAATGGATATAAAAAGAGGGCATGCGTTATACAGTCCGTGCTCTGCCGGCTGTAGCGAGCTCATGTATGCAATCACCCGAGGAGTCCGACTGACATTCAGAGAGGACAGGTGGTCGGGGCCCTGTCTTCTCTAAAGAGGTTTGGACAGGGCCCGTCATGGAGTCCCGTCGTCACAGTCAGTCAGAGTGCAAGTCTCAAGTCTCAAGTATAGCAAACAATCCATGCAAAAAGAAGAGGGATCTCTGAAATTAAATGAAATGTATTCATCTAGTCACTCAGATTTGTTTCTGTACAACTCAGTTTAGAAATCTGAAAATCGTGAAAATTTCATCTTTTTTTATTTTTGTAATTTGTTTTGTTTGCTTTTTTTAACAACTTCTGTTTAAATCGTTTGATTTTATGATGTCTGCGTCGTTTACTATTACGTTTATTTTTAAAAATCCTTTGCCGACCAAAAAAAAAAATAATTTGTTTCGTTACTTTTCATTTCGTTTCTTGTGCGTTTCGTATTTCAAAGAACCCGTAAAACTCGGTTACTCAAGATGAGTCCCGAGAATCAAATGTTTGTTAAATTTTATAGTTTGAATTACCTCCCTTCATAAGCAGATTTAATTTAGAATTCGGTAGAAAAAAATAATTATTTATCGATAATTAGCATGTCTTTCCCAATTCAAAGTTCCTTAATGCTATTTAGACACAGATTCAAAAGTCGTGAAGCACTTTCAAAGGAATTTTTTTGGATTTCAAAATTCAGTTGAAAGGCCTAGTATATGTAAAATAGATTATATCAATGTGAAGTATCCAGAGTACGGATTTAGAAGCTATTCCGTATGAACGGGAAAATGGTTTGCATAACTCATAATAAATAAAAACACAAACACAAACACTCAGATACACTGTGTATCTGAGTGTTTGTGTTTTTATTTGTAATCATCCCTTCCCTCTGGAAGAAATATTTGAATCTAACTCATAATATTATACTTTTTATATTCATCTTACTGCAAAATCGTGCGTTACAGTACTTGAATCTAAAAATTCGTTTCACTGTCTAACAGGAAACAAATCTTATTTTTCCTTCCATCAGATACATCGAATGATATAATGTATTTTACACATCCAATATTCAGGTGTTTATAAAATACAGGAGTAGGATAAACAATTATGTACCGGGTATTTCTTTTTTCCCTTATTTTCTTAATTACAGTTTTGCTTCTAATATTATTTGCTGGTTTATTAATTCATATTTATTTTTCGTACATCACAGGAAATTCAAACTACAGACATGTGTAGACTGCCTATTTAACATCTAGGGTTTCTCTATCTCTACGTACATATGTAGTTTATCTATGCGAATATGTAAGATAATGATTCTTTAAATTGTTACAACATTTATAGAATCGTTCTTAGAAAAACATTTACGTACAGATCTAGCGTATTTTTCAAAACAGTTGTTTGACTAGCCTATCGCGATTTTACTCTCTACAAAGAGATTTTACGCGACCCGAGATCCTCCGTCAAGCGAATATAAGCCCCGCCTACAAGCACTCGGTGTTTACCCCGGCTAATAATTAAATATGCATAAGCGCCGCCTCCGTTCATTAGCCCCGCCCACAAACACTCCGAGTTTTCCGGGGTAAATTTTGTTCGCGTTGAGCCCGCTTTGCCCCTCATCAGCCCTCCTAAAAGCCCTCCAGATTACAGATCACAATTAATTTTGAATGTTCGTTGACCACGCAAATAGTTCCTGATTATTTCAATCCCTCGTCTTCTTACATTTAATTTCTACGACTCTTTTTACACTAGATGATTCGTTTTTTACGTCAATGAGTCGCAGATGAGTTGTAAAAAAATATTCTAGCATGTTGATTGATACTGCATCATCCTAATCGCGGAATGCCAGTTGTGTTATGAGGCTCTAGAATTGATAAATTGTAGAACATTAGAGCCACAGATCTTCTTCTTCTTCTTCCCGAATGGAGTTTCCTCGTAAAGTCGAGTGTTCACTACTCCAGCGCGAACAAACAGCTAAAAAAACTCTGAGTCTATTCACAATTAAAAACAGGCTAAAAACACTGGCACATCTAATTGCTTGTGAGGATTCCGGACATGTCCACCGAAAGGAGCGCTGACCGGAATGTGTTCAGAGAAGGTGATCCTCTCACAGATGGCGGGATGTTATTCCATAACCTGATGGTAGCGGGTAAGAAGGAGTATTTATAGACGTCGACCCTGGTGCTGATATGCCGGATGTTGTTGGCAGAGGAACCACGTGTTCTGGTGTTGCTGAGGTGGATCAAGTGGTGCACAGGAACTTCTACAATGTGGTGGGTAATCTTGTAGAGCATGATGACTCTGTTCCTGGCTCTCCTATGGGCAAGTGGTTCCCAGTCTAGCTGATGGAGCATGCTAGTAACACATCCAGGGTCTCTAGAGTAATAGTTCCCTGTGGCGAATCTTGCTGCCTGGCGCTGCACATTCTCGAGCTGCTGGATCTGCTGAGTCTGGTAAGGGTCCCATACTGTGGAGGCATACTCAAGGACAGGTCTGACCAGGGTAGTGTATGCCTGTGCCTTGACTTGCTGTGGGCAACTCCTTAGGTTTCTGCGCAGAAAGCCAACAGATCGATGAGCCTTGGCTGTTGTCAGATTGATGTGGTCACGCCATGATAGGTCCTGAGAAATATAAACCCCTAGATATTTACCTCCTGGAACATCATCCAGGGTGTGGCCGTGAAGATGGTAACTAGCTCGAATCGGGTTTCTTTTCCTGGTGATATGGATGGTGGTACATTTTTCTGGATGAAATGCCATTTGCCATGTCTTTTCCCACCTCTCTAATGATGTCAGGTCTTCCTGGAGTGTGGTGGTATCACTCACTGATCTGATGGTACGATAGATCAGGCAATCATTCGCAAAGAGTCTAACCGGGGAGTTGACGACGGTAGGTAGATCGTTAATAAATGCCAGGAATAGGAGCGGTCCCATCACCGTGCCCTGCGGGACCCCTGACTCTACGTCTGCCTCAGATGATATGGCGCCCTCTGTCAGTACATGTTGTTTGCGGCCACTGAGGAAGCTTTCGATCCAACTGAGTGTAGGGCCTTGGACTCCGTAGTAGTTGAGTTTGTGGATTAAACGTCGGTGAGGAACTTTGTCGAAGGCCTTAGCGAAGTCCAGTAAAATGGCGTCGATTTGATTGCCTTCCGACAGTCCGCTAGCCAAATCTTGGATAGTGGCAATGAGCTGGGTCTCACATGAGCGCTTGCTACGGAATCCATGCTGTGCATCTGTTAGGATTGAGTTCCGTTCAAAGTGGTCCATGATGCAGGAGTGCAGAATGTGTTCCATGACCTTGGAACAGATGGCTGTCAGGGAGACCGGCCGATAATTGGCTGCTTTGCTTTTATCGCCTTTCTTGAAGATTGGGACGATATATGCCATTTTCCAGTCCTCTGGAACGCATCCCGCATTCAGTGATATCTGGTAGATGTGTGACAGTGCTGGTGCGAGCTCAGCTGATAACTCCTTGAGTAGGCGAGCAGGTATAGAATCCGGCCCTGTAGCCTTGTGGGGTTGTAGATTCTGAAGGAGCTTTATAACGCCGTTGAGGGTGATCGTAATAGGGGGCATCTCAGAATAAGGGCTGGGGCCTTTGTCTGGGAGTGTTGTTAGATCCTCCCTAGTGTATACTGACTTGAACTGCGAGTTCAGTATATTGGCCTTAGTTTCAGAGTCGCTGTGAATGAGACCATCTGCGCTTCTTAGAGGTGCCACACCAGTTGATTCTTGTTTTTTCCCTTTGACGTAGGACCAGAACTTTTTAGGGTTCTGTTTAGCATCTGGGCTTATGATGTCTTTAATATAGTCGTCATGGGCCTTACGGATGGTTCTTTGGCACGTTGACTTAAGACACTTGTATCGTTTGAGGTCTTTATGTCTGCCTGTTGACTTAGCTTTAAGAAATGCTCTATGCTTACGTCTTGTTAGGCGTCGTGTCTCTGTATTCATCCATGGATTTGTGTGCCTGGAGCGAGTGAACTTATGTGGGACATGTTTGTCCAGTAAGAGTAAAATGTTATCTCGAAATGAGGTCCACATGGAATCAATTGATGGAAAGGATTGTGCCACAAAATGGTTGCAGTATGCGGTGGTGTCAGACTTAAGGCCTGTGATGTTGGCTTTATCCCATATATGTATTTTCCTTTTGGTAGGTTTTACTCGTTTGGGCCGGATTAGTGTATCCACCAAGATAGCATCGTGGTCGCCGACTCCAGGGATAGGTTTTACCTTGTCAACTAATGATAGGTTGTTTGTAAAGAACAGATCCAGGATCTTGTTACCCCTGGTTGGTGATTCCACTATCTGTTCAATGCCACACTGGCTAGTTATATGCATATAGGCCGTGGACATACTGACTGGGTATTGGTGTGTAGTCACAGATAGGCTGGGCCAGTCAATGTCTGGTACGTTGAAGTCACCACCAAGCCAGAAGTCGCAATTCTGGTTGTTCTGGCGCAATTCATCCAGTTCCTGGATCAGCTGGTTAGCTTGGTCTTCTGATGTTGCGTTTGGTGGTCTATAAAATGCTGATACGATGACCGATTTGTTGCGATTACACCTCAGTTTCACGCTAAGAAGTTCAAGGTCCTTACTAGAATGGAGTGGTGTACAAACAATGTCATTTTTTACAGCGATCAGGACTCCTCCATAGCCGTCTACCCTATCTCTACGAAAAACATTGTAATTTGACGGAAGAATCTCGTAGGAACCAATATCACTGTTCAGCCAGGTCTCGGTACCTATGATAACATCCGGTTCCGCATTGTCGATAAGAACTTGAGTCTCAGGTACTTTGTTTTTAATGCTCTGGAAGTTTATGATACAAGTACGTAAAGCCTTCCGGGGTTGTCTATTTACGGGCTCAGAGTTCCTAATTGGGGAGGAAGTTGCCATTGGTTTGTTGAAGGAAGGTGGTATTGGGCTGTGGAGAGAGCTTGACTCTGATCTTGAGGGTGACATTGTATGATCAGAAAGGTTGTCAAAAATGTTGTTATCTGCTGAAATAGAGTTGTACAACTTACTGGAGTTTGGAGTGTCACATTTGCTGCAGATCCATGTTGTATCCGCAATCCCAAATATGTTGTAGTCTGCGGTTGCCATGGCCATGCACTCGATGTGGTACCACTTATCGCAATTGTCGCATGCCAATGCTCGGTCGCCCCACTTAACAGCTTTGGAGCAAATCATGCAGGGATACTTCGGTTTGTATGGACCAGGGTTATGTTCCACCTGGCCTCCAAGTAAGAGCAAGAGCTGAACAATGCATTTAGGTTGAATGCGGGTAGGTGTCTGTTTATGGACAGGGGTGCTCCTAAACCAGTAATAGATGGTATCTATATCACTCAGGTCATTGTCAATATATTTACAGGGAGACTGGTGACGAGTCTTGTTATGTACACATAAATGAAGAAAAATAATAAGTATGTTGATATATGCTGGAATATGCATGGCTCATCACAGTGGGGGAGCTTCCTCAAAGATTGTTGGTAATGTAAACAAAGACCAATATGGCCGCCGCCGAGAGAATAAGGAGTGATTTAAAGTTTATATGCAAAAGTGGCGACAAAATGCGCCTATGCAACAAAAAAATACATGAATGAACTCTAGAATTTGTTGTCTAATTGATGATAACTGTTTCCTTGATGAATTGGCTGCAGATCTCTGAAAAAAGCTGTAAAAACATAGGTATGAGAATTTTCCAGCTGTTCGTTCGCGTTAGATACCCCCTTTCGGGTTTAAAAAGAAATTAAAAGTCTACTAAGCGACAGATTTTTGCATGAATCCATTTCTGAGCTTATTTTGATACTATCTAGCAGATATAAAAGTTTCAAGCAAAAAATGGTGGTGCGATTCGAGTATTTAATCGTCATATTAGTATAATTTACAAAGGAATATATAGGAAAAAATAATTGGGGTCTGATACCTATAAGCGCGCGTAGTGATATCACGTGTGTAACTAAATAGAGACCAGACGAGGGGAAAAGGAGAAAATATGATACATGTAGGATGAAAATATCATTTTCACGATACTGCTAGATGCCAATTCTTGTGTTATCAAGGCTGACCTGGCGAAAATCGGGGGGGGGGGGGGATTCGGGGCGAGCGAACAGACATGGGAAAGGAGGTCGAAGTAAGGACATAGTGTGATTTTTTTTTTTCATTACTGCGACATGCTTGCATTAGCTGTGTGTCATGTTGTTACTTTTACCATAAATATATTTGATCTCATCCAATAGCTAAGCATTGCGTGGCTCCAACCCCCCCCCGCCTAAAAATAGGAAATCGGGAAAGGGGGGGCTCCGTTTTTCGATCTCCGCTCGTAGTTCACATGTACAACTGAACTTCATTTGCTGGAATAATGTTTTTATATGACATCTCATGCGTTCTGCACTGAAAATATAATTGAAATCGTAAAAGAATAAGTTTTCTGATGTTTTAAACGTTAATTTTTAATTTTTTGTCGATAAACTAAGAGGGCCTAACGAAAATTGATATAAATTCGAAAACGGTACATATGCAGTTTTTAGCACCATAAATTATGAGAATTCAGCCATTTGAAAGAGTCACATTTCATTTTTTATACATATCTGTAGAATTGTGGAAATAACAGAAATTTGAAAATAGCGTAATTGAAAATAATTCTTATCAAAAACTTGATTTTGGGGACATCAATAGACTACCTGTAAAATGCTACTATTTGAATAATGATGAAAGTATTGAGCTGAAACTTGATAGATAGCATCAGAAGATACCAAGGAAGGGTTCTGAAGCAAAAGTATGACTTTCAATTAAAAATTTTGAGAGTTTTAGATTACAGATCACAATTAATTTTGAATGTTCGTTGACCACGCAAATAGTTCCTGATTATTTCAATCCCTCGTCTTCTTACATTTAATTTCTACGACTCTTTTTACACTAGATGATTCGTTTTTTTACGTCAATGAGTCGCAGATGAGTTGAAAAAAAATATTCTAGCATGTTGATTGATACTGCATCATCCTAATCGCGGAATGCCAGTTGTGTTATGAGGCTCTAGAATTGATAAATTGTAGAACATTAGAGCCACAGATACCCCCTTTCGGGTTTAAAAAGATATTAATTAATATTAAAAGTCTACTAAGCGACAGATTTTTGCATGAATCCATTTCTGAGCTTATTTTGATACTATCTAGCAGATATAAAAGTTTCAAGCAAAAAATGGTGGTGCGATTCGAGTATTTAATCGTCATATTAGTATAATTTACAAAGGAATATATAGGAAAAAATAATTGGGGTCTGATACCTCCATCGATGGAGGAATTGGCCTTTACTCGTTAAATTTTTACTCCATCGATGGCGATCTCGTTGTAAAACTCGTGATAGGTACTGTAGATACTGACGTTATGTTTGCGGACGGTAAATGATGATTTTACAGTGCAAACATCCGTTTTTCTGGCTCCGCTAACGCGTCGCCAGAAAAACTCAGTTTGCGACCGTAAAATCAGCATTTACCGTCCGCAAACATAACGTCAGAAGCTAGTTATTCCCTAATTAAGGTTCAAGGATACACCATCCGAACAACAAATCACTTCGGATTCTCTCTCGTCGCCAAAATCGACGTCACGTTATCTATGACGTCACGAAAAAACGCGCCAAAATTGCATCGGCACTCTTATTATTTGACGCTGACTCACCTACGTCCTGGAATATGAACTAGTATTTTAGGGATTGTGCTAAATAAAACTGCTGTATTTTGATAAGATTGGGACTTCTAGTATCATTTTCCTTTGAATCTTGATTAAAAAATTGATGTAAAACAATTCTTTGATGGGTATGTTCATTCAGAGAAAAGGCTTACAGCGCATTCTGCCGCTCGCCGTCATCTCTACAAGAAAATCTCGAAAGAATAATTTTATTCTTGTTTTATTTGTAAACAACCGTTTGATTTATACCCGGGGTTAAAATAGCAATTGAATCTAATTAAAATGTGTGTGATGCTTTTTTTACACGCGGGGCTTAAAAAGAATAGTAATCTTTTTTTATTTTCAAATTACCTGAACCAATCCTTTCTTGCCAAGGCTTATCTTCATTCCTTGAGTTTCAATCTCTACCATTTTTGTATAAGAAATGGGCAACATCACACAAAATTGTACATTTTATTAGGAAACAACTCTTAGTTTACATGCTGGAAAATTGGGTAAAACAAATGAATGGACTTTTCTATGTCTATATATCTAGGAGTAGTGATATTTAGAACAGCAAGCATCACGATAAGGGCAAAGTGGGGTGGGGGGAGTATTACTGCTACGTAGCAATTTCTCTCCGCTATGTGTAAGATTCGCCATTTATTATAAGCGAACCGTAATAATTATATTTTGAATTTATCGAACAGAAGACTTTTCATGACAAATGACATAGTTCTATAAGTCAAACCTTCTCAAAGTGAATCCTCCTTTTGAAGAAGTTCCCTTTTTTACATTATTTGTTCTTCTTTTCTTACAATGCGAATATTCATGGACCCGTTATATATCAATAATTTCAGGATTATTGCCTAAATTTAACCCTCTCTCCGGCAGTAAATTATTATTACCGGTATACGTTTAATATAGGAATAGAAAGTACATACATATTTTAAAATTAGCAGTGGTGGATTCAGGTGGGTGCGGAGGGGGCGCGCGCCCCCATCCTCCCGGCAATGACCCCAAATTTTCCAAAAACAGTTATATTTTTGCCCATTTTCAGTAAAAAATCGGCAAAATTCGCCCCTTGACCCCCGGCAAAGGGGGCGCTGGATCCGCCATTGATGATATTTGATCCTGAACAAGTCACGCTGACCTTGAGGATGACCTTGACCCGCGTTGGATGCCATGAATATCCCAGCATGTTTGATGAAAAAATGCGAATGCCGACTTACCTACATTATATGATCTCCATAAATACGTAAATGCATGGAATACTGTTTTTATCGTCTAACATTGTAGTACACTGAAATTATTTTGCAGTCAGGAAAGAATTTGTCATTAAACGCCTATAATGAAATAATATGTGCACGTAGACCAGTTAAAAAAAGGAGGAAGGGGGGGGGGGGGGGTATGGAACGTTTATAATATTAATCGAAGATAGAACTCAGTTGCAGCATTGTTTTAATGTTATAAGTCAGTTAATTGCATTTTACACTGTCTATATGGATTTTTTTTGTCAAAAATATTTTTAAAAAATCCTTTTTAATGTTTTCTGTTTTGAAACACAGATTCTTACAAATAGGTTTCAAAACGCCGAGCAATTATAGGGCGACGTCCTGGTTCAAAACGACGTTGTTCGTGCTATTGTTTACCTTTTCTTAGAAGAAAACAGATGCCATGCGGAAATAAACATGATTTTTCATAAATATAGGAATTAAAAAAAAACTATTTCAAAAAGATACTCTGTCACAAGGCCGATTTTAGCCTTTACCGGCTTTTCTCCTCATCCAAAACCAATGGATAGCAACATACGATGTACTAAGCCTGTATATTATATATAACGTGTGATTGCACTTACATTCAAGTATTAATAATTTTCTTTGCGTATTCTTTTATCTGAATTCATTCTATTTCTTTATAATTCTATTCATAAGATAAACATCGTGTTTTCATCGCCCCATTTCATTCTGGACCGTTTTTATTTCTTTATCAACTTGATTTGACGTTCAAATGACCAAATGCATCACGTGACGTCATTTGCTTAAAACTGTTGCAGGCGTTAATATTACTGATATAATGGGTAAATATTATAAAATGGGTTACAGAATTCACATTTTGATCAGTTCTATTTCCAATTGATATATGGATGATAAATTGAGTAATTTAGACGAACGGTTCAGGAGATATAAATCCAAATAGAGCACGGAGGGGATATCTTGCCAGCATTTTGTAACAAAATCTGGAGGGGGGGGGGGGGTAAGGTCATAATTTTGTATCAAACTTAAAATTTTGTGCGATGATTGCTACATTTATTTTTATTGTTGAAAGATATGTTAACTTAGATTAAGATAGGCAATTTTTTCCGCTCATTGGCATGTAACAACAGTACTTAAACCCGTCATTTACTGGTTGGACTCTAAAAATAATGACGTCAAGATAGAGCCCTAAATGGTATAATATTTACTATTTCATAGAATTTGACTTACCAGCATTGATGTATTTTCTATTTTTTATTTGTTTAGACCTTCTTTCGTTATTAAAAAAATGACCATATACATTCATGCATCAGGTTAAAATAACAGGTGTCTATTGATGATATGATGGCAAATTTGGGGAAAATTAGAAGAAAAATTGGACATGTACTTCTTGGAAGGGTCATAAATCAATTAGAAGCTCGATGACATATACTTTGTTCATTAAAATACTATACATTACATTGTTCTCTACCAATAAAATCAATAAAACTTAACCTGTGATGTTTAATACTGTTTTGGGGGTGTTTTGGAAAGGGTAACCATGAACC
>VSWD01000011.1:28173166-28191583 GCA_033119305.1 Pinctada imbricata | reverse complement strand
TGTGACCTTGAGAATCAAAATTTGACCTTGGGTCAATGTCAATGTGAAAAAGCTTGGTTTAACGATAGTATGTATGAAGTTTGAACTGTGAATGTCAAATAGTCTTTGTTCTACAGGTAAAAGTTTGTTGTGACCTTGAGAATGAAAATTTGACCTTGAAAGTAGGTCAACATTAAATGACTCCCTATAAGTAACCTAGTATCCAAGTTTCAACTCAAAATCTCAAAAACTGTAGAAATTGGCACTGTGCCAATTTAAAGTTCCATTTTCAACTCGTAATAGCGCGAAAACCGTAAATATTTTATCGAGCATGTAAGCGTATAAAAGTTTACAAATTTCCCAAAGAACATTTTAAAACAAATTTCGTTCAAATCGTACGGTTAGTTTAGGAGTTATAAGAGTTTAAAGATTTGAACTTTGATGACCTCTAGCGGGGGCATATGTGAACTTTTCGACGACAAAATTTTTTTTACCTCAAGATCTTTATATGCTCTTTCACATGACCCTTTCGTTTTATCATAAGAAGTTGTACTTTTTTGTACAGTGACTGGAACGATCTGGGGGTAAGAATAATAATAATAACTAGATGGCTACTGTTGCAAGCAACAGACGGATTCCTCCTTTATTAGACCTTCCTCGGAACTGAAGTGTTAAAATCCGAAAAAAAAGATGGAAAAAAGAAATACTTGCTTTAGTACCATATTCATTTCAGCAAATGAGTCAAAAGAGCTTATGTCTAATTTGGGACTCTTATTTATCAACAAAATAGAAGAAAACAATAATAAATACCTTTCATTTTTACGAAAGCTTTAAATTCCATGCTCTATCAATATCAGATCTTTTACAATTACTTTCTCAAAACAGAATTGCACAATGATTTTGTAATGAGATAATTTCTATTAATAGAGAATGACAACAACATGAAAGTACAGATATGTAATACTACTAAGAAAAAAAAAGAAACAGTGAACAAGAAGAAAAGAGTTGTCTTTCTTATACTATAGTAAGTTCAAATAAGAAGGACTACTTGTGTAAAGAATAAATAGTATAGGACAAAAAGTGTTAATTCTACAAGAGTAAATGATTGTTACGACATTGAGAATGATTATTTGACCTTGAACCAATGTCTTGTATGAAAAATAAGTATTGTGATTATTCTCATCACGATTGATTTTAATCTGAGCAAAGCTAAATATCTAATCAAACAAAGTCTGTTATGACCTTGAAATCGAACAAATGACCTTGGGTCAAGGTCATGGTGAAAGGGTTTGATGCAAGGAATATTTGTGTAAAGTTTGAACTCCTAAGGTCAAACGGTCTCTGTATTATAGATTAAAGTTCGTTGTGACCTTGAGAATGAGAATTTGACCTTGGGTCAAGGTCATGGTGAAAGAGCTGGGCCCAAGCATTATATGTGTAAAGTATGAACTATGAAGGTCAAATAGTTTTTGTTCTATAGGCAAAAGGTTGTTGTGACCTTGAGAATAAAAATTTGACCTTGAAAGTAGGTCAACATTGAATGACCACCTAAAAGTAACATACTATCAAAGTTTCAACTCAAAATCTCAAAAACTGTAGAAATTGGCACGGTGCCAATTTAAAGTTCCATTTTCAACTCAAAATAGCACGAAAACCGTAAAGATTTTATCGAGCATATAAGCGTATAAAAGTTTACAATTTTCCCAAAGAACATTTTAAAACAAATTTCGTTCAAATCGTACGGTTAGTTTAGGAGTTATAAGTGTTTAAAGATTTCACCTTTGATGACCTCCAGCGGGGGCATTGGTGAGCTTATCGACAAACAAAAAATAGTTAAAGAAGATCTTGGTATGCTCTTTCTGATGGTACCATCCCTTTTGCTCTGTGTTAAAAGACCTTTGAATAAAGTCTCTGGAAATGATGAGGGGGTAAGAATAAAAATAATAATAATAAGAATAATAATAAGAATAAAGAAAAGACATTGCAATAACAGAAAGGATTCCGACGGAATAGTCGGAATCCTTAATAATAAGAATAAAGAAAAGACATTGCAATAACAGAAAGGATTCCGACGGAATAGTCGGAATCCTTAATAATAAGAATAATAATAAGAATAAAGAAAAGACAATACAATAACAGAAAGGATTCCGACGGAATAGTCGGAATCCTTAATAAAGAAAAGACAATACAATAACAGAAAGGATTCCGACGGAATAGTCGGAATCCTTAATAAGAATAATAAGAATAAAGAAAAGACAATACAATAACAGAAAGGATTCCGACGGAAATCGGAATCCTTAATAAATGGAAGGATGGAGGTTCCTGTGGACATAGCAGACGGATTCCTCTCATTTTCATCTTGTTGTTAAGAACAGAAATGAAAATTGAAAAAATGCGAAAATGACTGGCCGCAGCTGGACTCGAACCAGGTACCTTCACCAAGGTAGGCCCCATCGTATCTTGTACATGTAATGTCAGGTCACATGGTTGAATTGACCAATGAAATTTGTAACATATCCTGGGTCATGCATATTAATTATGTGAGGGATTTTCCAATGAATCATGACAATATAGCAAGTGTTTTCAAACTGGTACATGTATTCGATATTTCTTGATTCTGTTAGAAAACATTTTGAACTAATACATACTCGTATAAATTTTGAAATGAAAACAATGTTGAAGCACTGTACTTAATGTTTGCTTACGAATGAAAAAAAAATGAGGGGAAAAAATGGCCGAGGCCGGTATCGAACCCCGGACCCTCCGATTCGAAGTCTGACGCTCTACCGCTGAGCTATTGCAGATCTGACAAAACTTTGCATCAAAAGTCTTTAGAAGGATGAAATCTTGCGACTATGATATGACTCAACATGTCGAGCATGTTCCGAATGATAAATCTTTATCGATCGATTCTATTTACAGGTTTGTATTCAGGAGTAAACAACACAGAATTTCATGAAATGTATTTTTTTTTTTATTTGACTTTCATTGACCATGTATGTAGAGAATAAAATTATGAATCAATAAATTGTGTTTGCTTCTTTTGCAAGGGCGGATCTAGACAGGGTAGGTGAAAACAGGTACAATGTATGTACACGTATGTAACATGTAAGTCGGAGGGGGGGGGGGCAAAAACTTATCAACCTCCCCCTTTCGAAGGACTAGCCTATGTCATTGGATAAACAAACCGTCAAAGATCTTGTACAGTTATTTCAAAGATTGACGAATTCAAAAAGAAACAGACAAACAAACGAGAAAAGAAATGCCCAAGGGGGCCACATTGCTCCGTCAAAGGTCTTGTACAGTTGTTTCAAATATTAAGGAATTTAATAAGAAAAAGACAAACAAACAAACAAACGAAACAAATGAAAAAAAAAAAAACAAGAGGCCCAAGGGAGCCATATTGCTCAGTCAAAAGTCTTGTACAGTTGTTTCAAAGATTGCCGAATCAAAAAAGAAAAAAACAAACAAGCAAAACAAGCAAAACAAAAGAAAATAATAAAAAAAAACAAAACAAAACAAACAAGAGGCCCAAGGGGGCCACATTGCTCCGTCAAAGGTCTTGTACAGTTGTTTCAAAGATTGACGAATTAAAAAAAACCAAGACATACAAACAAAACAAAAAAAACCCCAAGAAGCCCAAGGGGGCCACATTGCTCCGTCAAAGGTCTTGTACAGTTGTTTCAAAGATTGACGAATGAAAAAAAGAGGCCTAAGGTGGTCATATATACACGTTGAAGTCAATGACATTGAAATAAATATGCGCAATATGAAATGTGTTTTTCTTCTGAATAAAAAGCTATGAATAGGACTGACTTGTTGCATGAACGATCGATAATTCTTGTAATGCTGAATCAGCCATTTGTATTTCTCCGTCTGTATATCAAAAATAAAAACCACTAACATTCAGGAACTCCAATGGCTATGTGGATAGGGCGTTGGGCTGCTGGCCCAAGGGTACAGGGTTCGATCCCCAGTCTGGACGTTTTTTGGTTTTTTTTTTCGCCGATCGTCTGCGTTTCTGTCTAGTACTCTCTCTATCTGTTCGTATGTCTGTTCGTTCTTCTATCGTTGTCAGTCTATCTAACACTGTCTATCCTACACTGTCAGTCTGTCTGTCTGGTCCATGATGCAAATTTACCAGTTAATTTTAATGATGCTATTCAATTTTAAGACATTTTTAAAACATTCAATTAGAAAATGACAACAGCATGAAAGTACAGACAAGTCATGGTACAAAGAGAAATAGAAATAAAAGATTTATCTTTCTTAGATCATGTAAAGTTCATATAAGAAGGACCTCGTTTGTGAAGTAGAAGTAGTGTAGGACAAACACTGTGTATTTAACAAGTAAATGTTGTTATGACATTGAGAATGAAATTTTCACCTTGAACCAAGGTCAAGGAAAAAAGATGAGTATAGAATATCATTTTCTTCAAAATATATATGAAATTGAATAAAGCTCAATATTTTATCAACAAAAGACTGTTATGACCTTGAAATCGAACGAATGACCTTTGGTCAAGGTCAATGTGACAGGACTTACTGCAAGGAATATTTGTACCCAGTTGGCACTCTCAAGGTCAAACAGTCTTTGTTTTATAGGCAAAAATGCTGTTGTGACCTTGAGAATGAGAATTTGACCTTGGATCAAGGTCAAGGTGAAAGAGCTTGGCTTAACAATTATATGTATGAAGTTTGAACTCTGAAGGTCAAATAGTCTTTGTTCTATAAGCAAAAGTTTCATGTGACCTTGAGAATAAAAATTTGACCTTGAAAGAGGGTCAACATTAAATGACTATCTATAAGTGACCTAACATCCAAGTTTCAACTCAAAGTCTCAAAAATTGTAGAAATTGGCACCTTGCCAATTTAAGGTTCCATTTTCAACTTGAAATAGCTTGAAAACTGTAAATATTTTATGGAGCATGTAAGCGTATAAAAGTTTGCAAATTTCTCAAAAAACAATATAAAACAAATTTTGTTCAAATCGTACGGTTAGTAAAGGAGTTATAAGAGTTTAAAGATTTGACCGCTGATGACCTCAAGCGGGGGCATATGTGAACTTTTCGACAAGAAAAAAATATTAAATTAAGATCTTTATTTGCTCCTTTACATGATACTTTCCATTTTATCATATGATGCGGTACTTTGATGTAACGTCACTGGATTGGCTTGGGGGTAAGAATAATAATAATAATAATAATAATAAGAACTAGATGGCTACTGTTGCAAGCAACAGACGGATTCCTCCTTTATTAGACCGACCTCGGAACTGAAGTGTTAAAATCCGAATAAAGATGATGAAAAAAGAATAGTTGCTTTAGTACCTTATTCACTTCAGCAAATGAGTCAAAAGAGCTTAAGTCTAACTTGGGACTCTTATCTATTTATAGACAAAAAAGAAGAAAAAGACGATAAATACCTTTCAAGTTTAGGAAGGCTTTAAACTCCTATATCTATTCTATCCATTTTGAATCCTTTTAAATTACTATCCCAAAAAGAATTGCACAATGAAATAGCAATGAGAAAATTTCTATAAATAGAGAATGACAACTGCATGAAAGTACAGACAAGTAATGCTACTAAGATAAAAAAGGAAACAGAGAACAAGAATAAAAGAGTTATCTATCTTACTATGTAAAGTTCAAATAAGAAGTACTACTTCTGTGAAGAATAAATATTTTAGAACAAAGTCCTATTAATCCTACAAGAGTAAATGTTTGTTATGACCTTGAAAAAGTTTATTTGACCTTGAACCAAGGTCATGGATGAAAGATAAGCATTTTAGTTTATTCTCTTCAAGATTTCTTTTTATCTATTCAAAGCTCAATATTTTATCAACAAAAGTCTGTTGTGACCTTGAAATCGAACAAATGACCTTGGGTCAAGGTCAAGGTGAAAGGACTTGATGCAAGGAATATTTGCGTCAAGTTTTAACTCTCACTGTCAAATGGTCTTTGTTCTATAGGAAAAATTTTGTTGTGACCTTGAGAATGAGAATTTGACCTTGGGTCAAGGTCAAGGTGAAAGGGCTTGGATCAATGATTGTATTTGTGAAGTTTGAACTGTAAAGGTCAAATAGTCTTTGTTCTATAGGCAAAAGTTTGTTGTGACCTTGAGAATCATAATTTGACCTTGAAACTAGGTCATCATCAATGACTACCTATAAGTAACCTACCATCCAAGTTTCAACTCAAAATCTCAAAAACTGTAGAAATTGGCACTGTGCCAATTTAAAGTTCCATTTTCAACTCAAAATAGCGCAAAAACCGTAAATATTTTATCGAGCATGTAAGCGTATAAAAGTTTGCAAATTTCCCAAAGAACAATATAAAACAAATTTTGTTAAAATCGCACGGTTAGTTTAGGAGTTATAAGGTTTTAAAGATTTTACCTTTGATGACCTCTAGCAGGGGCATATGTGAACTTTTCGACAAGAAAAAAATTTTAAATTTAGATCTTCATATGCTCTTTCACATGGTACTTTCCGTTTTTTCATATGATGTTGTACTTTTTTGTAAAGTGACCGGAACGGTTTGTGGGTAAGAATAATAATAATAACTAGATGGCTACTGTTGCAAGCAACAGACGGATTCCTCCTTTATTAGACCTTCCTCGGAACTGAAGTGCTAAAATCCGAATAAAGAAGATGGAAAAAAGAATAGTTGCTTTAGTACCATATTGACTTCAGCAAATGAGTCAAAAGAGCTTATGTCTAATTTGGGACTCTTATTTATTTATCGACAAGATAGAAGAAAAAATAATAAATACCTTTCATGTTTACGAAAGCTTTAAACTCCATGCACAATCAATATCTAATCCTTTACAATGACTTTCTCAAAACAGAATTGCACAATGATTTTGCAATGAGATAATTTCTATTAATAGAAAATGACAACAACATGAAACTACTGATATATAATGCTACTAAGAATAAAAAAGAAAGAAACAGAGAACAGGAATAAAAGAGTTATCTATCTTACTATGTAAAGTTCAAATAAGAAGTACTACTTGTGTGAAGAATAAATAGTTAAGGACAAAATCCTGTGAATTCTACAAGAGTAAATGTTTGTTATGACCTTGAAAAAGTTAATTTGACCTTTAACCAAGGTCATGGATAAAAGATAAGCATTTGAATTTATTCTCATTAAGAGTCCTCTGAATCTAATCAAAGCTCAATATTTTATCGACAAAAGTCTGTTGTGACCTTGAAATCGAACAAATGACCTTGGGTCAAGGTCAAGGTGAAAGGACTTGATGCAAGGAATATTTGCGCCAAGTTTGAACTTTCAAGGTCAAATGGTCCTTGTTCTATAGGCAAAAGTTTGTTGTGACCTTGAGAATCAAAATTTGACCTTGGGCCAAGGTCAAGGTGAAAGAGCTTGCCTCAATGATTGTATTTCTGAAGTTTGAACTGTCTAGGTCAAATAATCTTTGTTCTATAGGCAAAAGTTTGTTGTGACCTTGAGAATCATAATGTGACCTTGAAACTTAGTCATCATCAATGACTACCTATAAGTAGCCCACCATCCAAGTTTCAACTCAAAATCTCAAAAACTGTAGAAATTGGCACTGTGCCAATTTAAAGTTCCATTTTCAACTCAAAATAGCACGAAAACCGTAAATATTTTATCGAGCATGTAAGCGTATAAAAGTTTGCAAATTTCCCAAAGAACATTTTAAAACAAATTTCGTTCAAATCGTACGGTTAGTTTAGGAGTTATAAGGTTTTAAATATTTGAACTTTGATGACCTCTAGCGGGGGCATATGTGAACATTTTGACAACAACTTTTTTTTACCTCAAGATCTTGATATGCTCTTTCTTATGATACTTTTCGTTTTGTCATAAGAAGTGGCACTTTTTTGTACAGTCTCTGGATCGATCTGGGGGTAAGAATAATAATAATAATAATAATAATAAGAATAATAATAAGAATAAAGAAAAGACAATACAATAACAGAAAGGATTCCGACGGAATAGTCGGAATCCTTAATAAGAATAATAAGAATAAAGAAAAGACAATACAATAACAGAAAGGATTCCGACGGAAGTCGGAATCCTTAATAATAAGAATAAAGAAAAGACAATACAATAACAGAAAGGATTCCGACGGAAATCGGAATCCTTAACTAGATGGCTACTGTTGCAAGCAACAGACGGATTCCTCCTTTATTTGACCGTCCTCGGAACTGATGTGTTCAAATCCGAATAAAGAAGATGAAAAAAGAATAGTTGCTTTAGTACCTTACTCACTTCAGAAAATGAGTCAAAAGAGCTTATGTTAAACTTGGGACTCTTATCTATTTATCGACAAAAAAGAAGAAAAAGATAATAAATACCTTTCAAGTTAAGGAAGGCTTTAAACTCCTAGATCTATTCTATCCATTTTGAATCCTTTTAAATTACTATCCCAAAACGAATTGCACAATGAAATAGCAATGAGAAAATTTCTATAAATAGAGAATGACAACAGCATGAAAGAAGAGACAAGTTATGCTACTAAGATCAAAGCACTGAAGTTACTGAGAGCGAATAGCTAAATATTAGAATATGACATTGTATCATTTATGTTGTATATAATCAAACTTTCCTTCGTGGACAAAATTATGCAAGTATAGAATAATACTGAAATGCTAATCATGTCATTAGAATTAAAAGATGACCGTCCTCGAACTATCATATTCAAAAGCGCCAATACTAGTGGCCGACCCAGAGGGTTGACTAAGGGGGTAGGGAAGGTAAGTATAGTGAAAGAGGGGAGTTGGTTGTCGAGCAATCTGAGACATGATCTCTAACAAATATCTTCCATTAATATTCCTTGAATTCTATGAAGATCAAATGAAAAAAAATATTCCTTGAATTTTTTAAAAGATCGAATGAAAAAATAAATTGCATTGGATTTAAAAAAGCTTCCGGT
Organism: Pinctada imbricata; assembly: GCA_033119305.1. Lineage (NCBI taxonomy): Eukaryota > Metazoa > Mollusca > Bivalvia > Pterioida > Pteriidae > Pinctada > Pinctada imbricata. The sequence continues at coordinate 28,182,682 of VSWD01000011.1, read as the reverse complement.
TTCTGGTTCCTTAGTGTTATTAGAGTTTTTCGTTTCATACAGAACTGTATCGGTCAATTAATTAAAGAAACGAGTATACCCAGCTAGAGGCTTTCATGGAGTCCTATGCAGAAATATTTACAGATGTGGTATGGCATATAATGAAGACAGACGTGTGAGTTGTGTGAGAGAGAGAGAGAGAGAGAGAGAGAGAGAGAGAGAGAGAGAGAGAGTATCATGTATTGGTACTGGTAGTGTATTACGTTCAATTTCTGAGGAAAAAAAAAAGATTAAAAGGCGTTCAAGGTCTATATTTTCATTAAGTTTGTACGTCCTTGACTCCTTGATACATTCTCCTTCATTTCCAATCTTGAATTTAAACTCCATACGTATTCTCGTTGTCTGGAATGTATCAATGCCAATAATTATTATGTTAATTTTAAAAGTCTACGCATGACATGGAGTAGTCGTAATTATTATCTACTATTTAAAAGTTTGCTCGTTGGAAGGATTTATAATAAGTATCTTCTCTTTTTTTTTTTTAGACTTAGATCGAAATTTAGATAGGGGAAACGGGACGGGACGGTGCATATAACGAAAATGATTCTAAATATCTTTGTGTTTTACATTAATAAATTTGACTTTCTTAAAATGATATGAAAACTGGCGAAGGTAACAAGCTGAAAAAAATTTAACAAATAAAGAATAAATAGTGTCTAAATTCAGTATTCTGAAAGAACAGTTTTATTTTACGAAGCGGCGAGCGGCGCGAGTCGGTAAGTTTTTGATTATCTGTATATATTAATATTTTTCCACGGCTTTTTTTTTTTGCAAAGTTTTATATAGAAAATGATATGGTGTACGTAATAATGAACAAATAATTTTTCTCAATTTTTTCTAACGTCGGATTTTCTAAAACGGTAAACAACAATAAGACGTCTCTCGTATAAATAGTTTACGATGAATATAGTTGTATCCCCCTCCCCGCTCTCACTCTTACTTCACATCAAGGACCTACGTGTTCAGATGTTCAATTTTCGGTCCAACAGAAAAAGGACAGGGGATTGGATCAGTACAGCTACTACTTATAATTAGTTATGAAACGTATCTCCGATTAGTATCAGGTACATCGTATACATAATTCTACCTTCCTCATCAACGACCCGTAATGCTTTGGCCCCTCCCTCATCAATGAAATAAACACGTATCCACGCATGTACATTGTTCTATTTATCGTGTTTACATGATTATATACCTGTCCACTAAAGCAGGTAGTGTTCATCTCACTACAAAAACATGCGCTTCTGTGTAACAAAACAGCTTGATTCTAAAGTAAACAGAGTTACATCGTTTATACATAGAAGCAGCATCGGCCCTTCACTTTCTCCGGCAGAAGTAGATTGGAAGATTTAAAGACCCGTTCTGACCTAGATAAATATACACACGTCACGGTGCTGAAAACCCTGTGATTTGATTGGTTCGTGCTTCAAATTGTACGGAATTGGGGCTCTCTAGCGTGAAAAAATTCAGGTGATCACTTAGAGCTATTCGCTCAATAAAAAAAGGAAACAGAGAACAAGAATAAAAGAGTTATCTATCTTACTATGTAAAGTTCAAATAAGAAGTACTACTTGTGTGAAGAATGAATATTTGAGAACAAAATCCTATCAATCCTACAAGAGTAAATGTTTGTTATGACCTTGAAAAAGTTTATTTGACCTTGAATCAAGGTCATGGATGAAAGATAAGCATTTTAGTTTATTCTCATCAAGATTTCTTTTCATCTATTCAAAGCTCAATATTTTACCAACAAAAGTCTGTTGTGACCTTGAAATCGAACAAATGACCTTGGGTCAAGGTCAAGGTGAAAGGACTTGATGCAAGGAATATTTGCGTCAAGTTTTAACTCTCAATGTCAAATGGTCTTTGTTCTATAGAAAAAATTTTGTTGTGACCTTGAGAATGAGAATTTGACCTTGGGTCAAGGTCAAGGTGAAAGGGCTTGGATCAATGATTGTATTTGTGAAGTTTGAACTGTCAAGGTCAAATAGTCTTTGTTCTATAGGCAAAAGTTTGTTGTGACCTTGAGAATCATAATTTGACCTTGAAACTAGGTCATCATCAATGACTACCTATAAGTAACCTACCATCCAAGTTTCAACTCAAAATCTCAAAAACTGTAGAAATTGGCACTGTGCCAATTTAAAGTTCCATTTTCAACTCAAAATAGCGCGAAAACCGTAAATATTTTATCGAGCATGTAAGCGTATAAAAGTTTGCAAATTTCCCAAAGAACAATATAAAACAAATTTCGTTAAAATCGCACGGTTAGTTTAGGAGTTATAAGGTTTTAAAGATTTTACCTTTGATGACCTCTAGCAGGGGCATATGTGAACTTTTCGACAAGAAAAAAAATTTAAATTTAGATCTTCATATGCTCTTTCACATGGTACTTTCCGTTTTTTCATATGATGCTGTACTTTTTTGTAAAGTGACCGGAACGGTTTGTGGGTAAGAATAATAATAATAACTAGATGGCTACTGTTGCAAGCAACAGACGGATTCCTCCTTTATTAGACCTTCCTTGGAACTGAAGTGTTAAAATCCGAATAAAGAAGATGGAAAAATGAATAGTTGCTTTTGTACCTTATTCACTTCAGCAAATGAGTCTTAAGAGCTTTAGTCTAATTTGGGACTCTCATTTATTTATCAACAAAATAGAACAAAAAGATAATGAATACCTATCATGTTTACGAAAGCTTTATACTCCATGATCTATCAATTCTAAATCCTTTAATATTACTATCTGAAAACAGAATTGCACAATGATTTTGCAATGAGAGCATTTCTATAAATAGAAAATGACAATAGAATCAAAACACAGCCAAGTAATGCTACTAAGAAAAAAAAAACAGAGACCAAGAGTAAAAGAGTTATGTTTCTTATACTATGTTATGTTCAAATAAGAAAGACTACTTGCGTGAAGAATAAATAGCGTAGGACAAAAACAGCTAATTCTACAAGAGTAAGTTTGTTATGACCCTGAGAATGATCATTTGACCGTGAATAAAGGTCACGGAAAAAAAGATAAGTATTTGAGGAAATTCTTTTCAAGACTGATCTTAATCTGATCAAAGTTCAATATTTTATCAACCAGAGTATGTTGTGACCTTGAAATCGAACAAATGACCTTGGGTCAAGGTCAAAATAAAAGGGCTTGATGCAAGGAATATTTGTGTTAAGTTTGAACTCTTAAGGTCAAATAGTCTTTGTTCTAAAGGCAAAAGTTTGTTATGACCTTGAGAATCAAAATTTGACCTTAGGTCAAGGTCAATGTGAAAGAGCGTGGCTTAACGATAATATGTATGAAGTTTGAACTCTGAAGATCAAATAGTCTTTATTCTATAGGCAAAAGTTTGTTGTGACCTTGCAAATCAACATTTGACCTTGGGTCAAGGTCAAGGTGAAAGAGCTTTGCTTAATGATAGTATGTATAAAATTTGAACGCTGAAGGTCAAATAGTCTTTGTTCTATAGGCAAAAGTATGTTGTGACCTTGAGAATCAAAATTTGACCTTGGGTCAAGGTCAAGGTGAAAGAGCTTGGCTAAACGATAGTATGTATGAAGTTTGAACTCTCAATGTCAAGTAGTCTTTGTTCTATAGGCCAAAATTTCTTGTGACCTTGAGAATACAAATTTGACCTTGAAAGTAGGTCAGCATTTAATGTCTACCTATAAGTAACCTACCATCCAAGTTTCAACTCAAAATCTCAAAAACTGTAGAAATTGGCACTGTGCCAATTTAAAGTTCCATTTTCAACTCAAAATAGCGCGAAAACCGTAAATATTTTATCGAGCATGTAAGCGTATAAAAGTTTGCAAATTTCCCAAAGAACAATATAAAACAAATTTCGTTAAAATCGCACGATTAGTTTAGGAGTTATAAGGTTTTAAAGATTTTACCTTTGATGACCTCTAGCAGGGGCATATGTGAACTTTTCGACAAGAAAAAAATATTAAATTTAGATCTTCATATGCTCTTTCACATGGTACTTTCCGTTTTTTCATATGATGCTGTGACCGGAACGGTTTGTGGGTAAGAATAATAATAATAACTAGATGGCTACTGTTGCAGGCAACAGATGGATTCCTCCTTTATTAGACCTTCCTCGGAACTGAAGTGTTAAAATCCGAATAAAGATGATGAAAAAAAAAGTTGCTTTAGTACCTTATTCACTTCAGCAAATGAGTCAAAAGAGCTTAAGTCTAACTTGGGACTCTTATCTATTTATCGACAAAAAAGAAGAAAAAGACGATAAATACCTTTCAAGTTTAGGAAGGCTTTAAACTCCTATATCTATTCTATCCATTTTGAATCCTTTTAAATTACTATCCCAAAAAGAATTGCACAATGAATTAGCAATGAGAAAATTTCTATAAATAGAGAATGACAACAGCATGAAAGTACAGACAAGTAATGCTACTAAGATAAAAAAGGAAACAGAGAACAAGAATAAAAGAGTTATCTATCTTACTATGTAAAGTTCAAATAAGAAGTACTACTTCTGTGAAGAATAAATATTTAAGAACAAAATCCTATCAATCCTACAAGAGTAAATGTTTGTTATGACCTTGAAAAAGTTTATTTGACCTTGAACCAAGGTCATGGATGAAAGATAAGCATTTTAGTTAATTCTCATCAAGATTTCTTTTTATCTATTCAAAGCTCAATATTTTATCAACAAAAGTCTGTTGTGACCTTGAAATCGAACAAATGACCTTGGGTCAAGGTCAAGGTGAAAGGACTTGATGCAAGGAATATTTGCGTCAAGTTTTAACTCTCAATGTCAAATGGTCTTTGTTCTATAGGAAAAAATTGTTGTGACCTTGAGAATGAGAATTTGACCTTGGGTCAAGGTCAAGGTGAAAGGGCTTGGATCAATGATTGTTTTTGTGAAGTTTGAACTGTCAAGGTCAAATAGTCTTTGTTCTATAGGCAAAAGTTTGTTGTGACCTTGAGAATCATAATTTGACTTTGAAACTAAGTCATCATCAATGACTACCTATAAGTAACCTATCATCCAAGTTTCAACTCAAAATCTCAAAAACTGTAGAAATTGGCACTGTGCCAATTTAAAGTTCCATTTTCAACTCAAAATAGCGCGAAAACCGTAAATATTTTATCGAGCATGTAAGCGTATAAAAGTTTGCAAATTTCCCAAAGAACAATATAAAACAAATTTCGTTAAAGTCGCACGGTTAGTTTAGGAGTTATAAGGTTTTAAAGATTTTACCTTTGATGACCTCTAGCAGGGGCATATGTGAACTTTTCGACAAGAAAAAAAATTTAAATTTAGATCTTCATATGCTCTTTCACATGGTACTTTCCGTTTTTTCATATGATGCTGTACTTTTTTGTAAAGTGACCGGAATGGTTTGTGGGTAAGAATAATAATAATAATAAGAATAACTAGATGGCTACTGTTGCAAGCAACAGACGGATTCCTCCTTTATTAGACCTTCCTCGGAACTGATGTGTTCAAATCCGAATAAAGAAGATGAAAAAAGAATAGTTGCTTTAGTACCTCATTCACTTCAGAAAATGAGTCAAAAGAGCTTATGTTGAACTTGGGGACTCTTATCTATTTATTGACAAAAAAGAAGAAAAAGATAATAAATACCTTTCAAGTTAAGGAAGGGTTTAAACTCCTAGATCTATTCTATCCATTTTGAATCCTTTTAAATTACTATCCCAAAAAGAATTGCACAATGAAATAGCAATGAGAAAATTTCTATAAATAGAGAATGACAACAGCATGAAAGAAGAGACAAGTTATGCTACTAAGATAAAAAAAGGAAACAGAGAACAAGAATAAAAGAGTTATCTATCTTACTATGTAAAGTTCAAATAAGAAGTACTACTTGTGTGAAGAATGAATATTTGAGAACAAAATCCTATCAATCCTACAAGAGTACATGTTTGTTATGACCTTGAAAAAGTTTATTTGACCTTGAATCAAGGTCATGGATGAAAGATAAGCATTTTAGTTTATTCTCATCAAGATTTCTTTTCATCTATTCAAAGCTCAATATTTTACCAACAAAAGTCTGTTGTGACCTTGAAATCGAACAAATGACCTTGGGTCAAGGTCAAGGTGAAAGGACTTGATGCAAGGAATATTTGCGTCAAGTTTTAACTCTCTATGTCAAATGGTCTTTGTTCTATAGAAAAAATTTTGTTATGACCTTGAGAATGAGAATTTGACCTTGGGTCAAGGTCAAGGTGAAAGGGCTTGGATCAATGATTGTATTTGTGAAGTTTGAACTGTCAAGGTCAAATAGTCTTTGTTCTATAGGCAAAAGTTTGTTGTGACCTTGAGAATCATAATTTGACCTTGAAACTAGGTCACCATCAATGACTACCTATAAGTAACCTACCATCCAAGTTTCAACTCAAAATCTCAAAAACTGTAGAAATTGGCACTGTGCCAATTTAAAGTTCCATTTTCAACTCAAAATAGCGCGAAAACCGTAAATATTTTATCGAGCATGTAAGCGTATAAAAGTTTGCAAATTTCCCAAAGAACAATATAAAACAAATTTTGTTAAAATCGCACGGTTAGTTTAAGAGTTATAAGGTTTTAAAGATTTTACCTTTGATGACCTCTAGCAGGGGCATATGTGAACTTTTCGACAAGAAAAAAAATTTAAATTTAGATCTTCATATGCTCTTTCACATGGTACTTTCCGTTTTTTCATATGATGCTGTACTTTTTTGTAAAGTGACCGGAACGGTTTGTGGGTAAGAATAATAATAATAATAAGAATAATAAGAATAAAGAAAAGACAATACAATAACAGAAAGGATTCCGACGGAAGTCGGAATCCTTAATAAGAATAAAGAAAAGACAATACAATAACAGAAAGGATTCCGACGGAAGTCGGAATCCTTAATAAGAATAATAAGAATAAAGAAAAGACAATACAATAACAGAAAGGATTCCGACGGAAGTCGGAATCCTTAATAAAGAAAAGACAATACAATAACAGAAAGGATTCCGACGGAAGTCGGAATCCTTAATAATAATAAGAATAATAAGAATAAAGAAAAGACAATACAATAACAGAAAGGATTCCGACGGAAGTCGGAATCCTTAATAACCTTCTCAATGTAAGATGACCATGCAAACAGAAGCAATACGTAAAGGCCAAAAGCAACACACTGATGGATATGTAAATGTATATAGAAACAGAGGGAGTGTGGAATTCATTCCGTGCTCTGTCGGCTGTAGCAAGTTCATGTATGTTAAATTATCATCCGAGAAGTCCGACCAACACAATTAATCAGTAGAAAACAATTTTTAAGATAGCGTTTGTACAAGGCTTTAGAATGGTCAAGTACCAAACTAAATGTCGTTCTGGTGACACCCTTAACAATTCGACTTTATTAAGATCCTATCTTACCATTTTGTATTTATTACCATTTTTTGCGATCAATTGTGTATTTCAATACTAAAGAGACTAATTCCATGACAAAGTTTATCAGTTTCTGTCATAATAAGACGTCCAGCCTCATTGAAATCATTTAAATTGGCCAAAAATCAACAAATACACCGCCAAAGCAATATTCAGATGCACATTCCCCAACTTTCGGTCACGTTTTAGCAAAACTGATATGATCTATGTCCAATATCAAATGTTGTGGAAATACTTATGGCAATAACTAAGCGAATGATAACTATGTTTAGCTGGAAATATTAAGCATCGTACATATAAGAGAAAGAAAAACGTACGTACCCTCTCATCGAAGCGGATGTTTATAACTTATTTATCCCACCATAACAATATCGCGTTTAGTATTTAGGCCCCCTGATGATATATTTTTCCAAAAAAAATTACTCCCAATTCTGAAGAGATAATTCACATTATCTCAATATTTTTAATACATATGCAGTTTTGAATTTCATCAGATTAACAGTTTGATTCATTTCTACCATACTGAACAGCGAATTTTACGAGATAAATCAACTCCATGAACTTGATATCTAACTTGAATTGTTTAAAATCATACCCGTCCCCATTTCGATCCCGATTTAAAATAAGTTGCATAATAAAATTACGTTAAATGAAGTAATAGTATCGTCGTCAAAGGTCAGATCTATATCATGATACATAATTTTCAAATATTTCTAATCAAACGTGCATTTTGCTTTAAAAACAATTTCACTGTTGCTTAACTTTTGTCTGGGTGTATATTATCGCTAGTGTTCACGGGAAGGTAAGCGCAAAAAAATATTTACTATATGTAAAATTTAGTACATTTCATTTGTTTCAAGACGACTCTCTTATACACTTAGCATAACCTAGGTATGGATAATTTTACATCTTAAGGTCTTAAAACTTGTACATCCATGCACATTTGTTTTAGTCCAAGTTCTAAACAGAAATGTCTGTTTAGCACTGGGACTAAATCAAATGTGCATGAATGTACAAGTTTTAATACCTTATGAGGAAAAATTGTCCATTCCGAGAGTATGCTAAGCACACAAGAGAGTAGCTTTGAAGCAAATGATATGTAATAAATTTTTCATTTGAGATGATTCTTACGTTTTTCATGTAGTTAGCAAATATTTTGCGCACATACACGTCTGCGCTCACACTCCCGTGAACGTTACTGTTTGCTCTATTAAGCGATGATACAATACATCGCCTTTGCATTTAAAGCTAAGGTCCTGTTTTCTCTAACCAGGTTTTGACAGGACTCGTCATGGAATCCGCTCATCACAGTCAGTTAGAATTTAACTCTCAATAATACGCTGGTACAACACTGCAGATTAGTCAAGTATGCCACGCAGAGCCAGGGTGTCTATCAACGGTATATTTAGCAATTGATAATTTTGACACATTTTCGAAAGAGATTATATCTATACCTTTGGCAATCCTCATTGTGTTTCTCAAAGTAATATACTTTGTTACAGGTATAGAATTTTAAAAAAAATCTGGGAGTAATTCTTACAAACTTTCCAGAGAGTCTTATCTTACTATTTTACGAAATCGGAAACCTTGACCTAAAAGTTTCTTGGTGATTTTTATTTCTATTTATTTATTTTTGGATTCAGATACCAGTAGTTGGTAAAGATGTAGTGTCATTACAAAAGCCAATTACACGTGACAAATATGGATAATGGCCATATCCCTGTATACAGCACAAAATCGATAATTCAGAAAACCAGAAACCGAAGGCATACAAAATCAGGATAAAACAGGAACCAATGCAAACAAACACAAACCTCCACCACATGAAAAGAAGCGAACTCCCGATATGGGAGTGAGACCAGGTGCCCAGGAAGAGTAAGCATCTCCTGCTTGCATGCAACACCAGCCGCTTCAATTCGGTACACGTGTTAGATCTAACCCAAGTTACCATCCTCAAGAGGTCACTCATCTCATCACCCCGTATTACAATTATATTGTATTATTCTATTATACTTTGTAAATGTATGTTTAGGCTGATGAGTCTAAAGACTCGAGGCAAAT
>VSWD01000011.1:28156542-28172666 GCA_033119305.1 Pinctada imbricata | reverse complement strand
TCATGAACAGTTAGACAAATAACTCCGGACTGGACATTTGTCCGGAGTTCAGCCCCCTGAAGCACTGTAGGAAGGTAGGTTTTGATTATCAGGTGTGGTAGTACTTACCAAGAGAAACTTATTCCACAAAAAAAATTTCACCTGTGCCACCAGGTAAGGCCACCAGAGGTAATTAAAAAAAAATTTCCCACGGGAATTCCCGTGGGAAAAATTTTCCCGTCATTTTCCTGTCAAAATCCCGTGGGAAAAATTGGATTCCCGTGGGAAAAATTTTCCTGACTTTCATTTCAAGTAAAATACGGGAAAAATTTTCCCGTCATAGAAATTGACAGGAAAAAAATTCCCGTCATAGAAATTGACAGGAAAAAAATTCCTGTCAATATATTATGACAGGAAAAAAAATCCTGTGGGAAAATCTTTCCCGTCATTTTAAAAGACAGGAAAATTTTTCCCGTCTCTTTTAAATGACAGGAAAAATTTTCCCGTCATTTTTCCTGTCAATTATTAAACATGTGAAAAGAATACTGTAAATTAAGATTCTGGTGATATTAAATCTGTAAATCATCATACATGTATATCAGTATATTATAAAAAGCTATGAATTATAGTATTTTAAAAGAATGGAAAAAACATAACAATCCACTATGCTTCATAGGCGAAAACAAAAACTAAGGATTATTAGCTATAATTGCCTTCTCCTTAAAATTTCAGCAAAAAGTAGAATTTGAGACATTGTTATGGTTCATGTACAGGTAGTTAAATTCTAAAATTAAATGAAAATGAAAATAAGTATTCCTTAATATTGATGACCATACTAAACATGTGGAAACATTCATATTAAGGAATTGAGCAGTTATCAACAAGCACACAGTAATATTTTTTTCATATGAATTTCGAAGTCCTCATTTTAAAAATTTCATTCGGAGTGTGAATTCTACTCTGCTAAAATATGCTACTATCATGTGTAAAAAAAATAATTTATTTGGTGAATTTTTTTTTCAAATATGAAAACTTTGTTTTAAAATGCTAGCTTACCTGCACTTGAAGTTTATGGAGTATGCCTTTGTTGATACAACTTTGAAATGATGCCACTTGCAATTTATTAAATCTAATTAGATTAAGCAAGTGAAATCATTACAAGTCTACTATCTCTTTGTTCTTGGTGTTCCTTGTTCATTTTAGAAATTTGAATACACGTACTTCGCAAATGCAGGATTTGTATAGTCTTATAACATTCACACATTCAAAATGAGAAGTCGAACTACTTAGGTAAGTATAGTTAATATTAGCTCTCAGTGCCATTTTTCCATATAAATTTGGCAGTTACCAAGAAAAGGTTGTATCTGTGGATTAATAAAAGTCAACATCAGGACAGGAGGAGTCTAAAGTGCAAGCCAATCAGAACCCTTGGCAGCAATTATGATAAACAGTTCTTGTTGAGAAACAAAATCAAGTCACTTCTTTCTTTTATTATTAAAATCCATGCAAAAGGAAAACAGTTATTGGGGTTAACAATGTTTTTTTTTCATCAAGTACAGTGACCTTGACATTGAACATGTTGAAGGCATAATTTTGATTTAAGAAGATATGCCAGCATACCATAAGGAATTTAAGTGTCCTATGGACCTCTTCGGAGTTTCCATTACATTACATGCACAATGAAACCTGTGTTTGTGAAACATGAATGCCCCATCATCATCTTTGTTAGTATCAACATAATTTTCTGTTCAGTGGGTGAAAGTTTAAGGTCAACGGGTAAAAAATATTGGTATCAATGGAAAGGTCTTGTCATAAGGAATACTCATGAGAAACGTCAACATGATCAAAGCCCTATCAATTACCAATCAAAACTTATACCCAATGTTAAAGTTTTCGAAAAGTTTGTCAAAGTCAAGGTCAAGTTCACAAGGTCAAATTTTTTTATATCAATGGAAAGGACTTGTCACAAGGAATACACATATGAAATATCAAAGCTCTATCACTTTCCATTCAAAAGTTATGCCCTATGTTAAAGTTTTTCAAAAGTAGGTCAAACTCCAATGTCAAGGTAAAAAATTTTGATATCCATGGAAAGGTCTTTTCATAATGAATACACATGTGAAATATCAAAGCCCTATCCCTTACCATTCAAAAGTTATGGCAAGGTTAAAGATTTTCGGACAAACAGACAGACAAACTGACAGGACAAAAACTATATGCCCCTAAATCTTTGATTAAATATCAAAGCCCTACCCCTTATAGTTTAAAAGTAGTTCAAATGTCAAGGTCATTAATTCAAATGTCTTGGGAGTAATACTTTTTATAATGTGTGTATGAAATATTAAAGCCCTATCACTTATACTTGAAGAGATATTTGCTTTAAAGAGCTTCTTAATAAAAATGTACTACATTGTATAAGGTCAAAGTTCAAAGTCAAGGTCACTAGGTCAAATGTCTTTTTATCAAACTGTAGTACTTGTTATGGTGAATGTATCTATGAAATTTGAAAGCACTATCACTTAAATGTGAAAAAATGTTATGATCAATGAGCGATATAAGTCCCCTACCGGCGGCATATATTTATGTCCTGCAACTCTGCCTATGAATTACTCCTCAATAAAACATGAGTTTTAATTAAACTCACTGTCTGTGCAGCTCAGTTCTGAGGTTTTATCTGCTTTATCGATTCGAAAAAGAGGTCAAGCATGATGAAAGTTGAACTTGCTCTGTAACTATCCAAGACTAAGCTGAGTATTTAACCAGAATATCTCTATTTGTTGTAGAAAAAAGTCTGGAAAACTGACAAAAACTGAATTGTGCAAGACCTCAAGGGGCATAACTCCTCAAAAAATTAGGTCAAGTGTGACAAAAGTCGAACTTGCCCTGTAACTCTCCATGACTAAGCTGAGTATCAAATTTCACCTGAATATCTCTCTTTGTTGTAGGAAAAAGTCCGGAAAACTGACAAAAACTGAATTTTCCAAGTCATCAAGTGGCATAACTCCTCGAAAAATAGGTCAAGCGTGACAAAAGTTGAACTTGCTCTGTAACTATCAAAGAGTAAGCTGTGTATCAAATTTCACCTGAATATCTCTCTTTGTTGCATGAATAAGTCCAGAAAACTGACAAAAACTGAATTTTCCAAGTCATCAAGGGGCATAACTCCTCGAAAAATAGGTCAAGCGAGACGAAAGTCAAACTTGCTTTAAAACTATCCAAGACCAAGCTGTGTATCAAACTTCACCTGAATATCTCTATTTGTTGCAGAAAAAAGTCTGGGAAAACTGACAAAAACTGAATTTTCCAAGTCATCAAGGGGCACAACTCCTCGAAAAATAGGTCAAGCGTGACGAAAGTATCCCTTTCTCTGTAACTATCCAAGACCAAGCTGTGTATCAAATTTCATCTGAATATCTCCATCCGTTGCAGAAAAAAGTCTGGAAAACTGATCATCCGACATACGGACACGACAGACAGACAGATGGACATACAGACCGAGAGAAAACTAAGAGTCCCCTTCTGCATTGCCAGTAGGGGACTAAAAATATATGCTTTGAGAACTTCTTAACCAAAAAATATAACTAAAATGTAAAAGTTCAAGGTCACTAGGTCAAATGTCTTGGAATCAAAATGTAGTACTTGATATGATGAATATACATGTATGTATGAAATATTTTAAAAAGCCCAATCACTTATACCTGAAGAGTTATCTGCTTTAAGAACTTCTTAACCATACGGACAGATAGGTTGTTTCCTATACATCCTCATCCCCCAAACTTTGTTTGCATGGGGGTATAATTCATTTTTAAAATATCAGCATCTGTAAAGATGATTGAGATATCCCTAAAATGTATTTTCATTTAAGTAGGTCAAACTTCAAGGCCAAGGACAATGGTCACATTGTCATGTAGGCAAATCTCATGTGATATATTAAAGCTGTATGATATCTAGTATACTACATGTATTGACAAGGTTTCATTATCTGAAAAACATGTCTAGTACATTAAAATTTGTATTATAGATTGGAACATATATTTTAATATTGAAAATGGTATATCAAACTAGACTGTGTTGCCTACCATCTGTTTGATCCAAAGGATGAGACCTTGACCTTCATTGTGTGTTGAGTCTCCCCTAATAAATTAAGAATTGAAAGAAACTGACTGGCTTGCTACGCTCGCCAGATGCACCATATTTCAAACAATTTTATGCCTCCTTTCTTATCAAAATTGACTAGAAATACATTTCAGTACTGCCTTCATCAAACAAAATGGTAATTCATTGTCAGATAATTTTCTTTTTTTCTGTCCAGGGGTAGCGCTTTCCCCAGATCCCCACCCCTCACTAGGATTTTACTCTTGACCCACTGTGGTGGAGGACTTTTGATATATTCCATGCCCCATCTAAACTCAAATCCTGTATCATGTGTATCCGCCCATATTGGTGCATAGAAGTTCTTTATCAGAGGCATGGCTCAATAACATAAGAGGAAGATCAGCAAATCATTGGTTTAGTCCAGGGATTAATCTACCTCTGCGTCCTGCGTCTCTGATGCATAAAAATAGCCCAGAACCCATTGATTCCCGATCCCTGCATCCCGCCATACGCATTATTAGCTTTAGTATAATGCGTCCCCTTTAGTTCATGGTTTACATAAAACTTTCGAAGTCAAGAAACTGGAAGCGTATTAGCTGTATATTGTGTTTATGTCTCTTGTTTTGTCCGCTCTTTTAAACATTACAGAAGGTTGATCATGTCCGCATAAAGCAACTAAATACACAAAAATAGCAATCCAAGGAATGCTTGTGTCGCCTGCGAAGCGGTTTGATTATTATTCTAGAAAGTGGATCAAATTCTTGGTATCAGTAGAAAAGTCTTGTCAAATGAAATTCATTTGAAATATCAGACCTCTTAATTACAAATTAAAAGTTATGGTCATTCTTAATTTTTCAGAACAGAGTGTCAATCATCTAGGTCAAGGTCACTACGGAAAAATTGGTAACAAAAAGGTCTCATCATAAGAAATATTAAAGACCTATCACTTACCAATCAAAAGATATATACAACCTTAGAAAAGAAGGTCAAATAGCTAGGTCAAGGTCAAAAGGTTAAAAATTATAGTATGTGTAGAATTGCATTGTTACAAGGAAAATACATGTGAAATATCAAAGCCCTTTTACCTACCAATCAAAAGATATAGCCAATATTACTTTTCTTGAAAAGTAGATCAAATATCTAGATCAAGGTCAAAAGGTCAAATATTATGGTCTGTGTAGAAAGGTCTTGTCACAGGGAATACACATGGGAAATACCAAAGCCCTATCACTTACCAATCAAAAGATATATCCATTCTTAATTTTTTTTTGAAAAGTAGGTCAAATATGTAGGTCAAGGTAAATAGGTCAAAAATCATGGTATGTGTAGGAAGGTCTTGTCACAAGGAATACACATGTGAAATATCAAAGCCCTATCACTTACCAATCAAAAGATATAGTGAATCTTATCTTTTTTTTTAAAGTAGGTCAAATATCGAGGTCAAGGTCACAAGGTCAAAAATTATGGTATGTGTAGAAAGGTCTTGCCACAAGGATTGCACATGTGAAATATCAAAGTCCTAACACTTACCAATCAAAAGATATATCCATTTTTGATTTTTTTGAAAAGTAGGTCAAATATGTAGGTCAAGGTCACTAGGTCAAAAATTATGGTATGTGTAGAAAGGTCTTGTCACAAGGAATACACATGTGAAATATCAAAGCCCTATCACTTACCAATCAAAAGTTATGGGCTGTGACATCCAAAGTGTGACAGACAGACAGACAGACAGACAGACGGACAACGGACAAAGTGATCCCTAAGTGTCGCTATGCTTCGCAGGCGACACAATAAACTACTTAATTCAGCAAATTTGACTATTAGTTGGAAGTTTTGGAGATAGACGTTTTATTTCTAATAATTTTTTTCTGGAACATAATGATCTTGCGGACATAAGACACCGGAAGCCATTCATATCACTTGTATTCGCGAACTTAAGATGCTGCGAAAAAAGACGGTTTATGGTACTTGGGACCCATCAAATTCTGCTGGGACACATTGTTTTGGCTCGGGACACAGTGGTCAAATTTCATCGGGTCCATAGGACCCATTCAGATCAAATTGTAGATTAATCTCTGGTTTACAAATGATTCAACTTAAATTCTACCCAAATACATGTATAAGAAAGTGTGACAACCAGACAGACGGTCATTGCACATTCCCGCTTTAACTTTAGTTCCCCCCCTTCTCCATGGTATCCCCCTTGATTTGCCACTAATAATCATGCTAATATTAGTATTGTGTTGGTGTGAAATGAAGCATTTTACATTCATTAATAATACTTTGTAGTATGTATAAATTGAACATTCCCATCAAAATTGAACTATCACAAATAAACCCTAAACTGCTAAAGACTGTTTGGCGGGATTGTGAAGCACTAGTTTTTTTTTATGAATACTTTATCTACCATATTGTTACTGTATAAGGAGTCTACCAGTGAAATACATGTATTAAAGCAGTATACCCCTTTTTATTCAAGAGATGCAGCTAATTTTAAGGTCAAGATCACAGTCATAAATGAATGGTTCAAGGTCAAGGTCACAGTCTCAATTGCATGGCTTTATAATATAGAATATAATGTTAGATATCTTTCCCAAAAACTTTCAGAAACACATAGGTCAAAAACTGTCTGTCCAAAAAAAAAAAAAAAAATGCAAAATTTATCCAACATCGGCAATACGGTAGCAGCCCAGGCCCGAACAACCTGACTACTTGTCGATAAAGTTTTCTCAAACGCTTTAAAACAAAGATCATGATAAGTTTACAAGAGTGTGACAAGATCATGATAAGATCATTACAAGATCATGATAAGTTTACAAGAGTGTGACAATTTCTCACGAGGGTCTGAAAATTATAAAAACTTGCACCAGAAGGCTTCGGTCATTCAGACCAACTACAGAGAGCAAAGCACCAGTCCGAACGTAATTTTGTTTGTAAGGACAGGCAGACTGATGTTATCGGGAAAGACTGATATATAATATAACATAGAATATAATGTATAAGTGCATCACATGATAAAGTCCTTGGGATTCCATTGTTGGAGTTCGCAGGGACTATGAGAGAATAGTGCCCCGCGACTAGTGTTGTAACGATAGTCGCCGATGTCGTTGCTGAAACTTGAAAGTCGCCACCTATCAATAATGGATTTGAAGATCCATTGTCGCTGTTGAATTTAACTTGACGCAAAATAATCTTAGCGCGAAATGTCTTCGATAATATTCTTAACGAAACTAGACGCGCTCGCGATGGCAGAGTTAACGGTCGAGGAGGAGCATATCCCAGGCATACTAGGTCCGCCGTGTGGGACCATTTTGGCTTATTTAGAAAGTAAAAGAAAGGCCCTCTTTCTAAAGCTCAGTTCAGTTCAGTTTATTTATTCTTAGAACATACATGATTCTATCGAAAATTACTTTGTATATTCAAAATATTTATAACATGGAGAAGTTACAGATGATTATTATACCTCTACAAGTTTTTTCCTATATAAAAAGATACTCGGCTTCGCCTCGGGAAATAGGTCTAGTCTTGGGAAACCAGAATCATGCTAACTCCCTCAATGGTATACTTTAACTGTATAATAACAATTAACAGAAATGGAGAATGATATCGATAGAGCTATCGATTGTACTCCTCTGATAATTTCTGATAATCGATAGTAAAAATTATCCAATTTTACAACACTACCGTCGACTGGGCACTATTGCTTCTTGCTTTACAGAGTTACGTCACTTGGAAAGTCATGCGATATACAAAAAATATAATTATTGCCACTTCCTTGTAAAACAGCTTCAGTGTAAAATCTGAATAGCTAGGATGGTCCTTTAAGAATTGCTATCAAGGTCATGTGATGCATTAAACCTATTAATGCCCGTTTGTTTGGGTACTATTCTCTCAGTGTTACTTTTGGAAGGTAACACTATTCCTTCCAAAAGCAACACTATCAGTCTATGAGGGAATAGTACTCGTACAAACAGAATTAATAGGTAAATATAGAATATAATAGAATCTTAATGTAAAATTTGAACGAAATTCTGCTTATGGTTCAAGAAATACAGTCATGAGTAAAGTTTTGAAGTGTTTACCAAAGTTAAGGTCAAAGCCACTACATGTAGGTCAAAAGGCAGGGTTTTATGAAAAATTGTTGTAACATTTAAAGAATCTGTAAGTGATACATGGAAGTTCTATCCATGACATTTACAAATTTAACAAAGGTTTATGTTATAAAAAAAAGTCAAGGTTACTACTAGGTCAAAGGTCGAGGTCACAAATGAATGCTCTGATCACAAGGTGTTTGCAAATTAAGTATAAAATCCCTACCTCCCGAGGTTCCAAAGAAATGGTCATGGTTAATTTTTTTGAAAAGTAGGTCAACCTTCAAGGTCACTAGGTCAAGGTCACTTGGTCAAAAGTCAAGGTCTGAAATAAAAGGTCTTATCAAGATTTATCATTGTGTAAAGTAACTTATTAATTCTCTTCATAGTTTAATACCTGATGGCTAAAACATGTTCAGAAATTTCTATATCAAGGTCAAAGGTCAAGATCAAATTTTGTGGGTGCATTTGATTCGTCCCATCATGTATAGTTTCAAGTTGCTGTGCAAAGTGGTTGTCAAGAAATTATAAGAATGTGTATCAATTTTAACCAGAAGAAAGATATTAAATTGTTTATACAAGTATTAAAAAAAAAAAAAAAAGATCAAATTTTGTGGGTGCATTTGATACATCTCATTATGGTCTATCATCATGTATGGTTTCAAGTTGCTGCTCTGAACAGTTATCTAAAAATACCCCTTAAAACGCAACACTTTAAACAAAATGTTGACGCATTGACGGACGGACAGACTCTGACTTAATAATTTCATTGACTAGATTTTCAAAAATTACTCTGCGTCAAAGTCAAGTGATAACACTGAATGTGCTAATGTCCATACAGCTCACTTCAGAAATTGGAAAATTGAAGTTGTCTCAACTTTGTCGGCATATTTTCAGATTAAAATATATATAGTGGGATAGATCTCAAACTCTCATATAAACTATCTGTATATCTGTGCGACCAATATTATGCTCACAGTGAAAGAAAATAATTTTAGATGGCAAGATTTTTATGTTTAATCTTTGCGTAACGTCGTCGACATTCTCCATAGGCTCAGTGCTAAATATCAGCGACGTCACGCTAAAATTAACATAGAAAACTCCCTACATGCATCTAAAACTAATTATTTCTTTCACCACATGTGAGCATATTATTGGTCGTAGGTACACGTATCATTACAGTTTGAGATCTATCCCCTATATAAATTTTAATCACAAATTATGTCGACAAGGTGGAGAAAACGGCAATATTCCGATTTCTGAAGTGAGCTACGCAGACAGTAAGTCTGTCTCATCATGTCCATCAAAATCATGGTTTTCAGTACACTCAAAGTTACAAGTACTGGTTTCAGACAATTTTAACTTTCCATTTCCTTAAAGAACTTCGAGAAGATGAAAGTTGCAAGCTAAAATGTATTTAAGTGGCCAAAAGGGGGGGGGGGGGGGGTGTTAATACAATGTAGATGTTAGATGCAAAACAGAGGAAACTCAGACAATAAGACAGTTAGATAATCATGTTTATCGCTTTATCGCGAAAACTATGTGATCGTTACGATAAATAAATGCTAACTCTTATGATATAGACTAAAGTAATCCTGCATTTGCAAAACGATTTCAAAATATTTCAGCTTCGTTCGGCCGCTCGGTCAGCTCGACATGCCTGTTCGCTCATCTCATCTCATGGTATCGTTCGTTCCAAATCTAATTGATAATTCCACGCCGTAAAAAGTCGGTAAGATTCAGAAAGGACGTCCCCGTCCCGTCAAAGTCCCAATGCCAGCAAATCTCCGTGTGCCGCCTATCAAGGCCAGTGGCGGATCCAGCGCCCCTTTTGCCGGGGGGTCAAGGGGCGAATTTTGCCGATTTTTACTGAAAATGGGCAAAATTATACCTGTTTTTGGAAAATTTGGGGTCAGTGTCCGGGGGGGGGGGCGGGCGCCCCCTCCGCACCCCCCTGAATCCGCCACTGAAGGCACACATAGATATAGATTTCTGTGTAAACATGGGCGGAATCAGGGGGTGGGGCGGATCTTCGTACTGACCCAAAATTTTCCCCAAAACCCCATATTTTGGCCCTTTCACTAAGAATCGGCAAAATTCGCCCTTGATCTCCGGCAAGGGGCGCTGGATCCCCAACTTATAAAGCAAGCTACATTTTTTCACTTAATTGGTTTTACCATGAGCATGAGTGATGTAGAAAGTCAAAGTTCTAAGCAAATAGACAATGTAAGAAAACAAGACGTACAATGTCTCTGCTACAAAGACAACCCATCCAACCCACTCTCCTGCTTTATTTCCACGCCGGATCGTCACATAATTTGTTATCATGTACGATTAGGCAATAACATTAGAAATGTCTCTTGGAAATGAAAGCTTCAGAGCCTAGTGAATTAACACAATAGCTGCGTTGGGGGTGGGGGGGGGGGACAAGGAGCAACCGTACAAATTTTTAATTTTTATATCAAAAACCAACTGGAATTACTTTCTGCTATCGATCAAGACCTCACCTCCCCCCCCCCCCCCCCCCCCCCCGTTTTCTTCCTCCATTCCTCGAAGTGTCCGTCGTCAGCGGCGAGGTGTGAAAAGCCCGCCCTGCTACATTGCATGTATATTACTATGGTCTACTCTGTACTATTTAGGCTGTGGGCGGAATCTTACTATGGACTTGTTTCGTTATTTATCTACTCTTTAATTTTTATTATTATTTCTTTTTCGGGGGGGGGGGGGGGGTAATATACCGATTGGTTTATTCTGATGTGTTGTCTCTCTGGGCTTATTTATTTGAGGAAGTGATTTTTATTTTTAAAATATGATTAGATTTTACATGTAAATTTCAATGATCCGCCCTACAACGTTGTGGTGTTCGACAGTTTTTCTCTGTTTGGGCACCTGGCAGCCCTATGTTACATTCGACCAATTGCCTGTTGCAGTTTATTCTTGTCAGACCATTCCCCATTTGGGATGCCTCATAACTCTTTCTACAAAATTTCAGATTCCCACTGCAAGAGTGTTGTATAATTATATACTGCGTGCAGGATGGTCCGGCTTTTATAAAGTGCCACAACACCTGGATGCCCTTGCCGTACCCACCTATAGTGCCCCCCCCCCCCCCCCCCAGTCTGGCCGTCATGAGATTAGTATTAGGGAGGGACGAGCGAGCGGATCTGATTTTCAACACATATGAGGGCCCCATGGATTGAACTCTGATAATCAATTAATCCCATAAACTGAAGAGAAGGGAGGGGGTTGTAGCTAAGATGGCCGAGTACTGAGACGAAATTGCGTAATCTTACATAATACAGTAGCAGGGCCTCGCAGCTTGACACAATTTACGACCCGTCCGGGTATTCAGAGAGGAAGGCAGGCTACATTGTATTTTATTTGCTTTACTGTTGTTCATTTTTCACTGATAATCATAATCATCGTCAAAAACAATAATTAGTTTACCATATTGAACAAAATGAAGATATCCAGAGAGACAAGCAAACAGTTACAATTATTTATATATACCGAACTATTTTCTGCTGCAATGACCCCCCCCCCCCCTTTTTTTTTCTCCTTTCCGCGAATGGAATGGTCGTCACATCTGCTTGTTTTGTTAATTCATAACAATTTAAAAAAAAAAAAATTATTTCAGTTATCAGTTTTAGCCTGATACATGTAAGCATCAAAACATTGATATCGTAGACCTCCCCTCTACTGGAATGGACTCTTTCGCATATATACTCCTATCCCGCTAAGACTGTGTTATGTAAGATTACGCAATGGTCAGAGAGAAGCTACGTGCATTACTAGTATATAGTTTGGTGTCATAATTATGTACTATGGGCAATTTTGATCAATTACCATATTCATTAGGACTACTAATGAATAAATTGCCGAAATTACATACGACATTGGCTTTATTCTTTGATTAATATTTTTGGGTTCTTTTTCTTTCTTTCTTTTTTTAGACCCTCTCTCTCTCTCTCTCTCTCCTGGAATGATCGTCAATTTCAACACGTTACGAATAAATACCCAGCTGCGATGCGTGAAAACTGTGTAAGATTACGCAATTTGGTCACAAGTTTGTTTTCGTTCCTTTTTTGTTTTTGCTATGTTTGTTTTTAACTTTTTTTTTATCAATCTAATTATTGTTAAACTATTGTGAACAAAATAATGATACCCAGAATGACAACTAAACATATTTACAAAATCGGATTTATTTACATCAAGGATTTTATACGATTTATAAATAAGTCCTTCGATCTTTACACCTTGATCGAGTTATTTTCTTGACATGCCCGACTCTAAAATGTTTGATTCTGCAGTCCAGACTCGAATTAAAGAAATTGTCGTCACTATTCGAGAAGGCTTCATTTTGCAGTTAAGGTATTTTTGTTCTTCTGCCTTTTTCTTGTTTGTTTTTTTATTTGTCTTGTTTGTTTTAATTAATATGACTTTAAAATAACGAGCAGCAATAAAAGATAGTTACAAATAGTATTGATAAATTATATAAATCTTGTTAATCTTCTTTTGGCCCGGGGGGGGGGGGGGGTGGTTGGTTGGGGGATTGGTTAGGTTATTTTGCCGGTTTATTGTATCAATTATTATTATTATTTTTTTTTTTTTTTGCTGATTGGTTTTTTTCCAAGGGGAAGGTACGTGTTGGTTGATTTTTTTTAAAGTTTTATTTTTACTCAATTATAAGCGTACGTGACAACATATAACCACAAAACAGTTTATATTATTTACATTCATCAAGTTATTTTAAATTATTTTGCTGCTAATGTATTACCCCTACCCCTTTCCATTTTCCTCTCTTCAAATGGTCGTCACTTTCATGAAGCACCGGCCCTCTCCTCCTTATGTAAGATTATGCAATAGCCATAGCTTAGCATATTGTCAGTCCATGCCGGCATGGTTGAATTCACAAACCGAAGGTACAAAATGTACGCTCCTGTGTACTTGTCAAAACAATAGTCTGATATACTTTACAATAGAAATTGCTTTGTTCGATTTTTGGGTTCACGATCTATCAGGTCATCTGCGATTTGCAGTTGTCCGTTTGTAGTCGAAATGGTATCACGCAAGGTTCCTTTACTTATTTAAATCAACTGATATGGTTATATCATAAGCAGAAGGTCTCGACTCGAGGCGCGAAAGTGCGGGAGATGTTGATCCCACGCATAAAGGGGATCCATGAGCCTCCCCTGTAAAAAATATTGCAGAGGTGCAATCGGAGCAGGGGCGGATCTAGACCGAGAACAGGCCATAATTTTATCCTTGAGTTGGTATTTTGGTAGTTAAATACAAACATAAGAATAAAATTTTAGCCTGTTCTCGATCTAGGGCGGATCCAGAGGTTGAAAAAGGGGGGGGGGAGGGGCCGACCCAGAACCCCAATTGCCGGGGGGGGGGGGAGGACATACAAATTTTTATGGGGTTGTATCGACCCAAAGGGTCGATTCAAGGCACGAAGTGCCGAGCTTGGGAGGGTACGAGACAATGAGATTTCATAACTTCTGACTATCCTTTAAAATTTCTTGTTGTTTGAAATTCTCATCAAGACACTACCGAGAGTAGCAATCCAAGGAGGGATATAACTATATCAAATTGAGGAAATATCATTATGTCTATGTGGGAACACACTATATATATAATGTTTGAGGTACATTTTCCAACAATAAAATTTACTGCGCAGTATCCACAAAAAATTAAAAAAAATCACTGCGCACATGATTAATTATATATATATATATATATAGTGCAGTAGTCATTAAGCAAAATCAAATATTTTCAATATATTTCGAATTTGTCATAGGACAATATGATAATAAAACTGAGCCTGATAAAAAAAAAACCGCACACTGCCCGGGGGGGGGGGGGGGGGGTATGACCGTCCGCTTAGATCCGCACCATTGATAAGATACAATAAGCAATGCATAAACCAAGAAGTTGTATACATTGACACGCCTTGTGAAAAGGGCGAAGTATTAGAACTAGTATGTACGAGGGCTGATTGATACGTTTTGAGTCTCGGTTTTCTGGGATGCAGAACATATGGCAAAATAGAGCTCAATTTCCTAATTTGCATAGCGGCCATATTGGATTCCGTAGGCTTCATATTCTTACTATAGGAGTCTATGGAAAGCAAATAATAAATTGAGAATACTCACGATTTAATGACACCAATCAAATTTGTCCACATATAGGAAGAAACTCTACAACAATCTGAATTTATAATTCCACATCTTTGATAGATTAACGAATTTTTACTTCTGTCATTTTTGAGGTGAAAATTCGAGGCGATACTGCCCATACCCCCAATGTTAAGAAAGTCCAAAACTTGTCACTAGCCGCACTTTAAGTTTGTTTATCAGTAGGAAATCTTAAGAGCTGTGTATTTGTCCACATGGTTTCGGATAGATCGCGATATCAAATTCCGGATTTTGTCAACTTGAGAATCATAAAGTGAAATTAAGTTCTGTCACTTTTGGGTTGAAAAATCGATATTTTGAGAAATAGGTCTGTCATATTGATGGATTCACTTTATCGGCTTTTGCAGGATAAAGATAATCTTGTGTTCATACGTAGAGTGGGTAAATATTTTGGTAATAAATAAGCTTAAATATATTAGAAACAGTTGTATTTTGCCACGGGCGCATTCTACTCTTTGCATTTATTTGATCTGATGCATTTAAAATGTATTGCTTTTCCTGGTATGTCGGGTCATTCTTGTTTGAGATTTGGCGCGTTTCAAACATAGGTATATGACGTAATATAATTGTCATATGCATACATTTGCATATATGAATAAATTGAGCGCTATTTTGCCATATGATTTGAATTTGATTGAATATCCACCTTATTCACCTGATCTTGCTCCATCAGACATTCATGTATAATTCCAAAAACTGAAAGCAGCTATTTCTGGCAACCACTAGTACTTTCAGTCCGATGATGACTTCATACTTGTCGTGAATGACTTTCTGACCAGTCAAGATAAAGGTTCTTTAAAGGTCCTTAAACATCGATGACAAAAGAGTATAGATACTGTTGGGGAATAATTACGTAGAAAAAGAATGAAAAATGTCTGATAAAATTCAAATTCTTCAGTGAGAGGCTTACAACTTATCAATCAGCCCTCGTAGCTCTACTGGTTGAAGACCGAGTTTATGACCCTTCGTCCATCAGTCCAGGGATTTTTCCACTTGTTTTGGGGACGAATTTCGGCCCCTTCTCAATGCCAAATTTCCTCTATTTTTCCCCCAAAATCACCCTGAAATTCCCAAAGAGGCATTATGAAAAAATCACCTGAGAAAATAAGACTCAAAACCTGGAAGTCAGCACAAAATGTCCTATTTCTAAGTGCATTTTTAAATGTTTTTGATTCATCCCTTGTTCAGTTCAAGCAAATCAATAGATTATCAGTGTTAATTAATGATACTTTAGGGTTATAATTTGGTGAGAATTTGTACAAAATTCTCTCAATTTCAGAAAAAATGTCGCAAATTTTCCCAAATTGGACAGGCACAGGCACCTTCCCCAAAATAAAAAAAAAAACAAAAACAAAAACCCGTTCTCTGACTGTCCATCCGCCTGTTAGTCCTGCGCCTTTTATCTTGCTTTCACAACTGCTCTGAAACCATGAATGACTTTAAATGTAATTCTTGTGATCAATATTTCTGGGTCTTAGAAAAATTGGGAGAGGTCATTTTCTCTTACGAAAGTCTATATATGTATTATTTTGTGTGTACTATCCGAACTATATGCATTACAGAAAACTTATTTTTTTTGCATTATGATTGGATTAGATGACCTAGTAATGCACCATTTATGATCAAGAAGGGAGCTAGGGCATCTCCAACCAGACCCTGTTGCAGTACCAACAGCAAAACACCAAAACACCCGAAAATACAAAGACGAGCACAGCAAGAGACAAAAAAGAGACATTCGACACAAAACATCAAACACAAA